>JAPDVR010000001.1:74012055-74149555 GCA_026230005.1 Gila orcuttii | reverse complement strand
AGAAGTTGGTTCTGTTTAATTAGGAGTTTTTTTGTCCAATCACTACAAATGTTGTCAAATAATCCAGGACATCAAATCAAAAATATTGTGAACAGAAAATAACTTACTACATGTCGAACACCAATGATCCTCCATACATGTAGTTTACAGGAATTTTTTTTATTTTTATTTTTTTATTCATGTACTTGTTGAACAATAGAAAGGCAGTCATAACTGAGAGATTAACAAAGACTGAGATTACAATCTTCCCATCAGATTATACACAACTATAAGTGAGTTAAGACAAAGAAGAAAGAAAAAGAAAGAAAGAAAGAAAGAAAGAAAGAAAGAAAGAAAGAAAGAAAGAAAAAGTAGGGGAGTTTTTTTTTCTTTTTTTATCAATCTTTTTTACCAATATTCCTAAATCTTCCAATAAAGAGTACACATACACATACATTGCTTTGGGACTTTTCGTCCCTCTCAGTGTCTCCAAATATATTAGAAAATCCTCTTTAAAAACAATAATCGTGGAGGAATTTTGAATTTGTGTATGTAAAATTTCAGTATTAAGTAATTAATTAATTAAGTAATTATTCAGTATTATTCAAATTACAGGAGTAAGAGAGTAATATTTCATCACTAGCTGCTGTCACTCACTCTCAGTGCTGTGTTCAGCGCACGCGCTCTCGGGCGCCACCGCGCGGTCAGACCGGGCATTACACCACTGACATTCACAACAGGCTGTACATCAGCTAGTTTACTGCAACTGCTATTGATTAACCAACTAGACCTATATTAGATTAATTTATTACTACCAATTTATGAATTTAATTATTTTTTCTGCCTTTGGGGTTAAAGAAGGATTCTATCACAATAATCTCCTCTCCTCACAGAAATAGTGTCCAGGTTTTATGCAATTGTGTTGCAGGATCTTTAACATTTACAGTGGAATATATATATATATATATATATACTTCATATGCCGTGATATTACTTGTGTGACAACACATTTAACTAATACACTTAATGCACTGATTGATAATCATGAATTTAATAGAAAATAGGGGTGAGCGAACATGACGCAGATCTATTTAAAAAACATTAAAGAAAATAATCTGCCAAAATGTTGAAAATAGGGGTGAGCGAACATGACGCAGATCTATTTAAAAAACATTAAAGAAAATAATCTTCCAAAATGTTGACTGTCATTATAAGTGAACCTCAAAGAGCATGTTAAAATAATAAAAAGGCATATCATAAGGACTTTAAAGTCCCACTGAAATACCTTGAAACACACAGCATTATTCAATGTGATGATGTGATTTCCACTGAAACAGGAAAACAGGGCGGAGCATGTCGATCAGCTCCTCCCCCTTTTTAAATAGCCAATGGCATTTGGTTTATATCACAGCTCAGAGCCGTTGAGCTCGTTAAAGCTACAGTTTCCTCCTAATATCTGACCGTTTGTCCTCCATATCTCCTCCATATTTCTTTAAAATATCATTCAGTGCAGAATTCAAATACGTCTGATGAATCTGATGAGAAGCAGAAGTGCAGAGTGATGTCATCAAAATCATTGATCCATATTGGTGGAAGTTTGAGACTGTACATTTTGAATGCTTATATCTTCTAAATGCAAATTTTGTCATTTTGGGGCACATAGCTTATAGAGCTGATGACCAAACAAATCCTCGCGCAAATTCGCCCAGGGGATTGTTTTTTTCACAGTAGATCTGAAAGATGCTTATTTTCACATTCAGATAACGCCCCATCACAGGCCATATGAGATTCGCTTTCGAGGGGCAGACTTATCAGAACACGGTCCTACCGTTCGGTCTATCTTTAGCACCCCGTACATTTACGAAGTGCATGGCTTTTCAAAAGTGCGGGGGATGGATGTGGTTTGTTTATTAACAATAAAAACGATGAATACAATGACAGAAGGGTACAAAAGGTATAACATACAAGATATAAAAAGCATCCCATTTAAATGAGTGATACTAGAGAAGTCTAAAAACACACTCGGAACACACGGAATATAAGTCAAAACTGACTTTATATCTCGCAATTCTGACATTTTTTTCTCGCAATTGCGACTTTATATCTCGCAATTCTGACTTATTTTTTCCCAATTTTGACTTTATATCTCGCAATTCTGACTTAATATCTGACAATTCTGACTTTATATCTCACAATTGCGACTTTTTTTCTCACAATTCAGATTTATTTTCTCACAATTCTGACTTCATATCACGCAATTGTGATAAAAAAAGTCAGAATTGGGAGATGTAAATCACAATTGTGAGAAAAAAAGTCAGAGCAAAATGTTCCCGCCTCCTCAGCATGAGCTGACCGATAAATCTAACACACCAAGAGAGACGGGACTTAAGGCAGAACAGCCAATCATCAGCCGGTCACACTCAGAGCCGGTGTCATGTTTGAGAGGGAGGGGGAGTCGCAGCCGCAGCGAGCGGAGACACAGAGTGGACAGAGACACGGAGGAGCGACTGTAGTAAGGCGTTTGTGCAAAACTGCGGCAAAACTGCAGAAAAAGTGCGGGTGTTGAACCCTCTCATTGGAAAAAGTGTGGGTGTTAAAACATCCACATTCCCCACGGGTGCGACGCCCCTGGATACAGCTCTCGCCCCCCGAGACAGTGGGGGGTTCGAGTGTTGAACTACCTCGACGATTGCCTGGTTATAGCACAATTGCGGACGCAGTTAATAACTCACAGATCTTGGCTCCTCAGCCATCTAGAGTGCCTAGGGCTTAGGATCAATACTTCCAAAAGCGCACTGTCTCCCAGCCAGAACATTTCCTTCCTGGGAACAGTCATAAACTCTATACAAACGAGAGCGCGCGCTCACCATTCAGCGCCAAGCGGCATCATTTGAAGAGGTTTCAGAGGATGTCAGGTGTCATGGCCTCAGCATCATTAGTACTCCAGCTGGGTCTACTGTACATGCGTCCTCGTCAGCGCTGTAAATTGCATGTACATGTAAATTGTCTGGAGATGAGAGCGGTCGCTCTGTGGCTGCAAGCTTTTCTCCCATATCTAAAGGGACACCACGTCTTGGTCCGGACGGACAACATGTCGGTGGTGTCCTATTTAAATGGCCAGGGTGGACTCAGGTCCACAAACCTGCACACCATGGCCGAAAGCCTTTTAATATGGGCTCAGCACAACCTGCGCTCGCTGAGGGCGGCGCACATGCCAGGCTCTCTGAACTAGGGCGTAGATATGCTATCCGGAGACAGAGTTCCCCCAGGGGAGTGGTCGCTTCACCTGAGAACGGTTCAGCTGATATAGAGCATCTTCGGCGAGGCAGAGGTCGACCTCTTCGCCTCAGAAGACAACGCTCATTTTCAAACATTTTTCTCCAAGAACAGGGACGTGCTTGCCCACGATTGCCCGAGCCGCCCGCTGTATGCATTCCCTCCGATCTCCATGCTTCCTCAGGTCATAGACCAGATCAGGGAGAGCAGGTGTACAGTGCTCTTGATAGCCCCTCTCTGGAGGAACCAGCTATGGTTCCCCGAGTTGACTCAGCTGCTAGAAACAGCCTCATGGCCAATTCCACTGACGAGAGCCCTCACCTCACAGGCGAACGGAAAATCTGGCATCCCCTACATGTATGGCCCCCCAACGGGTACACGGAGACTTCTCAGAAAGGGTGCTGAAATCTACTACTGAAGCTAGAGCGCCCTCGACCAGGAGTCTTTACGCTCTAAAAGGGTCAGTGTTCTCCGGCTGGTGCACAGCTCGGGACCTGGACCCCTCATGCGGAGTGCCGAAGGTGCTCTCCTTTCCACAAGAGCTTTTGGACGCGGGGCGGTCCCAGTCCACGCTCAAAGTCACCTTTATTTATATAGCTCTTTTTACAATACAGATTGTTTCAAAGCAGCTTTACAGAGATAACAGGAAAATAATGTTGTAATAGTATTGTTAAATATAAAATTAAATGTCCCCAACTAAGCAAGCCAAAAGCCAATGGCGACAAAGGCGAAGAAAGGCGAAGAAAGGCAACAGTGGCAAGGAATAAAAACTCCATCACTGACAGAATGGAGAAAAAAACCTTGGGAGAACCCAGGCTCAGTCTCAGTCCTCCTTTGGCCAATGAACGAACAGTGTATGATTATGATTCAGGCAGCATTATAGGTCAGAAGTCAAATGGGATCAATTCAATTCAATTCAATTCAAATTTATTTGTATAGCGCTTTTCACAATACATATTGTTTCAAAGCAGCTTTACAGAAAGTGCATTTCAGAAATGTACGTAAAAAATACAGTTAGTTAATCATCATGTATTAATTTATGGCATAACATATCGCCGGCGTTGAGTCGTCTCTTCACAGGCGTCGAGTCGTCTCATCGCAGGTGTTGGGGACTCTGAAGTCTCCGTGAGAGGCTGGATACAGACTGTAGCTGAAGAACGCTATTTACCTCGGGATTAGCGTCCCGAGATAACAGCAGAAAAGCAGATGGGAAATAATTAGCGTAGCTGCTGTTCATAATATTAATGCATTCGATCTGATTCAACAGTAGTATAAGAGGCAAGCATTATGTGAATGCTTGGCTGAAGAGATGCGTCTTTAATCTAGTTTTGAACTGGGAGAGCGAGTCTGAGCAACGAACAGTATCAGGAAGGCTATTCCAGAGTTTAGGAGCGAAATGCGAGAACGCCCTCCCTCCTTTAGTGGATCTGGATATCCTAGGAATGACCAGAAGCCTCGAATTTAGGGATCTTAAAGAACGCGATGGATTGTAGGGCGATAGAAGGTCCATTAAATATACAGGAGCTAGACCATTTAGGGCTTTATAGGTCAGTAATAGTACTTTGTAATTGATACGGAACTTAATAGGTAACCAGTGCAGAGATGATAAAATTGGTGTTATATGATCATATTTTCTTGACCTAGTAAGAACTCTAGCAGCTGCATTTTGCACTAACTGTAGCTTGTTTATTGAGGATGTAGGACAACCAGCTAATAAAGCATTACAGTAATCTAGTCTTGAGGTCATGAATGCATGAACTAACTTTTCTGCATCAGAAACAGATAGCATGTTACGTAGCTTAGCAATATTTCTAAGGTGGAAGAAGGCTGTTCTTGTAACATATGAAATATGATTTTCGAAAGACAAGTTGCGGTCTAGTATAACACCCAGGTCTTTTACTGTAGTGGATAAAGTAACTGGACATCCTTCTAAATTAAAGTTGTATTGTACGAGGTTTTGTGGGTAGTTTTTTGGACCAATAAGTAATACCTCCGTTTTATCTGAATTTAATAGCAGGAAATTACACGTCATCCAGCATTTTATATCTTTAAGACACTCTGTCAATTTAGATAAGTTAGTGTTTTCATCTGGTCGTGATGAAATATATAATTGAGTGTCATCAGCATAACAGTGGAAATTAATTCCATGTTTTCTTATAATATTACCCAGTGGCAGCATATATATTGAGAATAGCAGAGGGCCTAACACCGATCCTTGCGCCACTCCATAGTCTACTGACGTTATCTTCGATTTTTCACCATTTAAACAGACAAAATGGTAACGGTCTGATAAGTACGATCTAAACCAGCTTAATGCCTGTCCCTGAACACCAGTGTAGTTTTGTAGTCGATCCAAGAGTATTTTATGATCTATAGTGTCGAACGCAGCGCTAAGATCGAGTAGAACTAGTATTGAGATACAGCCTTGGTCAGAAGCTAAGAGTAAATCATTTGTAATTTTAACTAGCGCAGTTTCTGTGCTATGATGCGGTCTGAATCCTGACTGAAATTTTTCATAGATATCATTTTCTTGCAAGAAAGAGCACAATTGAGCGGACACAATTTTTTCTAGTATTTTAGATATAAATGGAAGATTTGAAATGGGTCTGTAATTTGCTAAGTTATTTTGATCTAATTGCGGTTTCTTAATAATAGGTTTTATTACTGCCAGCTTAAATATTTTTGGAACATGACCTAAAGATAAAGACGAGTTAATAATATTGAGAAGAGGCTCTTCCACTACAGGTAACACTTCTTTCAGTAGTTTAGTGGGTATTGGGTCTAATAAACATGTTGTTGGTTTCGCTGCAAAGATAAGTTTATTTAGCTCTTCCTGTCCTATAGTTGTAAAGCGGTGTAGTTGTTCTTGAGGGGCGATAATTGTGGCTGAATCATAAGACACCATAGAGGATTGTACATTTACAATTGTATTTCGGATGCTTTCTATTTTCTCATTGAAGTAATTCATAAAATCATTACAACTATACTGTAACGGAATATTTTGCTCTGGTGATGTCTGTTTATTTGTTAGTCTAGCCACGGTGTTAAATAAAAACCTTGGATTATTTTGGTTATTTTCTATCAGTTTGCGGAGATGCTCAGCCCTGGCTGCTTTTAGAGCCTTTTTATAATGTGACATACTGTCTTTCCACGCGATTCTAAAGACCTCTAAATTAGTTTGTTTCCATTTACGCTCTAAGTTACGAGTTTCTCTCTTGATAACATGTGTAGTACTATTGTACCATGGTGCTTTAGTTTTCTCTCTAACCTTTTTTAATCTAATTGGTGCAACAATATCTAATGTACTAGAGAAAATGGTGCTCAAACTGCTAGTCATTTCCTCTAGTTCATCTGTTTGTTGGGGTTCACTGAGCAGCTGAGATAGATCAGGTAAGCTATTTGTGAATCTATCTATAGTGGTTGGAACGATTGTTCTGCCTGGTCGATAACGTGGCGCAACATGGCAAATTTCAGCAGTACGTAATATGCACGTTACCATACAATGATCAGTGAGATCGTCACTTTGCGCTATAATATCTATATCGGTTGGATTGGTTCCATATGATATAATTAAATCTAGTGTATGATTTAGACGATGAGTGGGACCACTGACGTTTTGCTTGACCCCAAATGAGTTTAATAAATCTGTAAACGCAGCCCCTAACGCATCATTTGTGTTATCTACGTGTATGTTAAAATCTCCAACAATTATTGCTTTATCGGCATTGACCAATAGATCTGAGAGAAAGTCTGAAAACTCTTTTAGGAAATCAGCATAGGGCCCTGGAGGTCTATATACGGTCGCTAAGGCTAGAGATAATAGGGATTTCTTTCTTACATCTAAGAGCGTAACATTTAGCACAAGTACTTCGAACGAATTAAACCTGTGACCTGTTTTCTGAGTAACATTTAGAATATTTCTATAGATTGTTGCAACACCGCCGCCACGACCGATCGGACGGGGCTCATGCTTATAACAGTATCCTGGTGGAGTAGACTCATTTAGACCGAAATAATCATTTGGTTTAAGCCAGGTTTCAGTAAGGCACAGAACATCGAAATTATTATCTGTGACCATTTCATTTACAATAACCGCCTTAGGTGTGAGCGATCTAATGTTTAGAAGACCTAGTTTTAGAAATTCTTTTTGTTCACTGAGATTTAGATTTTCTGGTTTAATTACAATAAGATTTTTCCTAGATCCTAAACTAGATTTATTGTTTGGCCTCACTAGACGAGGAATAGACACAGTTTCTATATAATGTTCTACACTACTTGTATCAATTAAGTTGGGACAGCAGAGATTGTGATTTGGACTTTGACTTACTAGTCAGATGGTGTGTAACGTCTTGGAGATGTTGTCCGACAGCACAGCCGCTCCGATTCTGCTGGGGTGCAGGCCATCAGCACGGTAGAGCCTAGGTCGCTCCCAGAACAGATTCCAATTATTTACAAAGAGCAGTTTCTGTTCATTACACCATGATATTAACCATTCATTTAGAGCAAATAGTCTACTGAACCTTTCTTGTCCTAGTCGGTACGTGGGAAGCGGTCCAGACACGATGATCGTTGCCTCAGGCGCTGTGCTGCGTACCGTCTCGATCAGGCTCCTGTAGTCCTTCTTCAGAACCTCCGTCTGCCGCAGCCGGATGTCGTTCGTTCCCACGTGCAGCACCACAGCTCCGACGCGCTCGTCACCGTTCAGGATCTCGGGAACATGTGCAGCGACATCTAGAACACGAGCACCAGGAAAGCAGTGAGTGCGCACATTACCCTTACCTGAGGTAGCGCGGACATGACGGACGATGGAACTGCCGATGATCACGGCGTCGTCACGTTCCGACTCGCGAAGAGGGGAGAAGCGGTTCCGGGTGGAGATCTCGAAGACCGGGAGCGGTGGAGAGGTTCTAGGTCTGGTCCTGGCTCGTGTCTTCCGCTGAGGGATCACCCAGGGTCCATGGCTTTGTGTCGGTGCCGGAGTGAATGAAGCCAGAGATGATCGCGTCCTCCTGGGCAGAGAAACGCACGGAGTAGACGAAGTCGGAGTCAAAAAGTTACTAACCACTGACTTGTGAGCATCGGCGCGTGATGTTTCAAGCGCTGATCGCCGATCTCGCAGCTCGGCTTGCCTCTCTAGCAGACCACGGATCTGCTTCTCCACGGACTCCAGCTCCAACAGCACCGAATGCAGCTCGAATGTGTCCTCACCTGCACTCAGAGGTAGCGTTAGACACACATCCGATATATTCGCCATTATAACAGATGAACAGTAAATTAGTAGTGATACTACCAATATCACTACTAATTTAGGACTGAAATCCTGGATATAACCCGTATCCTTTCAGTGAAACGGGTGTAAAATCCGACGGTCGATTGGCGCGAGGCCACGCGTGAAATGCTAGTGGGCTAAAAGGCTAGTAGCTGGGATTCGCAAAGTTGGATCTAAGTAGCGATATCAAAGCAATCCGATTGTTTTTTATAGGGAATAGTATCGAGGATAAGTTCACACGATATAAAAATAGAAAGTACTTGTTTATAAATGAGTGGTAAAGAAGAAAATCAAGGATTAATGAATCAATTCGACGGAGCTCCAAACACAAACAATCACCGCACGCGCATGATCAGAACTTTAACAATATTTATCCAGTTCATCTGGTTGGGGTCGGAGTCATAACGCCAGTATGGAGACGAGTTTGTTGAGATGTCCATGAGGCCTTCACAGTGTTGATGAGGCTGGCACTTCAGGATGCGTTGTCGTCGTGTCCATGCGATGGTCCTTAATAAGATCTGGATACGGCCTGCATCCGGCGGACTGCGGTAAGCCCCGGGATAAACAGAGAGACTAATATTAGCGTAGACGCCATCCTTCTTATGATGTACCAAGTAAATCAGGATTTATGGGAAGTGTCAAAGTATATGTGGCGGCCATAGCAGCATTTCACGCTCAACTGTGAACTGGTCGTGCGCTTCCTCAAAGGGCCAGAAGGTTAAACCCACCTCGACCCCCCCCCCCCCCCATCTGAGCCGCTTCAGCTCGCTGACCTGAAGCCTCTTTCACTCAAAATTGCTCTCTCGCTGGCGCTAGCGTCGGTCAAGCGAGTGGGTGATTTGCAAGCGCTGTCAGTGAACACTTCATGCCTTGAATTCGGGCCCAACGACTCCAGAGTCGTCCTTAAGCCAAGGCATGGGTATGTTCCTAAAGTGCTCTCGACTCGTTTAGAGCACAGGTAATCTCACTGTCAGCTCTTCCCTCATCAGAGGATGAAAGAGATGCGAATTTACTCCGTTCAGGCAGTCAGAACAGCTCTTCGTATGTTTTGGTGGCCGCTCCAAAGGGCTCACGGTCACAGAACAGAGATTATCACGCTGGATAATGGACGCTATCTGAGTCTAAGGGCCTCCAGTGTCCCATAGGCATCAGAGCTCATTCCATGAGAGGCATGGCCTCATCTTGGGCATGGTCGAGTGGGATACCACTTGAAGATATCAGTGCGGCGGCCGGCTGGGCCTCGCCGTCTACATTTATTAGATATTATAACCTGGAAGTTCCTGCTTTGCAAGCAAAGGTTCTTACAATATAATAAGTGTTAAGCACATAACTATAAGGCCAATGCATATATATGGTCCTAGTTCATACATATTACAAGGATTGGCCCTCTCTAGGCCCATTCCTTGGTTCCCTATAGACGGCTCAACACGGGTTTGGCCACTATTAGGACTCATAACTTTACTCTTATATGGGCTCCGGGACTTCTGCCCTGGGCTTTAGTGAGGAGCGAAGTTTTAAGCATGCACGGCGTTTCAAATGGGGTTACCATAGCATAAGCTACTTACGCAATACGAGAGACCTCTGGAAAGGGAACGTCTCGGTTATTAACGTAACCTCGGTTCCCTGAGAGAAGGGAACGGTATTGCGTAACCGCCGTGCTACTGTGCTTAGATCGGGAGATCGCTTCAGTCGATTTAACCTGGTTGTATGGCGGAGAATGGGACCTTATATGACATAAACCACGCCCATTCTGGTGGGCTATGACGCGCAGGGCGCGAAGCAACCTGATTGGTTTGCGCGCATGATCCGCCTCGCCATAGGTTCGTGCAGTGTCCTTAGCACAGCCAATGAGTGCTCTAGGTGCTCAGCTTACTGTCTGCTGTGCAGCCGCACTGCGTTTCAAACATTTGGCTTCAATATTCTTGAGAAAAGGAGTTTTCCCATAGCATAAGCTACTTATGCAACACTCGTTCCCTTCTCTCAGGGAACCGATGTCACGTTAGTAACCGAGACGTTATGCGGTGTTTGTTGTCAAACTCACTAATTACTTTTTTTTTATTATTAAATGCCATTATTTTATAAGAAAAAGTTAACAAATGTATTTTATTCTCAAAATATTTTAGTTTGTCTTGTAGATATATACTGTATATATATATATATATATATTTTATTAGATCAGATAACATTTTAATCTGTCATGTAGTCATGTTACAATATACTCCACCTATGGGGCATGTTGTCACATTTCACTTCCATTCTTTCGGGGTAAAACAAGAAAATAAGTATACACTGTATTAATGAAACAAAACCACATAATTGTACTAGACATGTGAAATAATGAGGGGAAAAAATAAATTATCTGAACCTCAAGTAGGTTTTCACAAACTGAGAGAGTCTAAAGCGTTAGATTGTGCCCCGCTCTCCTCGAGATCTATTTGAAAACATTAAAGAAAATAATCTAAGAACAAGTTTATTATAATTATAGTGATTAGTGAAGTAAAAAATAAAAAAAACATGTTAAAATAATAAAAAGTCCAGTTTACGAGAATGGAGTGGAAAGTGAGACCCAGTATTGACTACCAATTTGTTAGGGTTAAAAAAAAAGACCAGTTTAATTTAGAAGTGCATAGCCTATCCACCTCATCATGACAAATAAATTATTATTATTAATAGTTCATTGTGATAACAAGTCTACATGATATCTCCAGATGTGCATGACTGAACAGGAGACCCCCCCCCACCCCCAGCTGTGCACGCGCTCGGCTCGTGCGTGTGGTGTCATGGCGTCCGGAGAGGAGGACGGGTCTGTCGAGGAGAAACAAACCAACAACAAGAAGCGAACAAAAGGCACAATCGCCACGGCATGGCTCACCTTCTACAACATCGCCATGACAGCCGGGTAACACACCAGTTTGAGCTGCTTTTACTCACTGAATAATACACTCCCGTGTCTCTGAATACACTCCTGTGTCTGTTTATAGTTTCGCTGCATTGTAAATCACTCGACTGGTTGTTACTTAAAGCTACTTTTAAAGCTCTAAGAGAGACTATTGGGTTACACTGTCATTGTTACCGTGTAATTATACATTCAAGTACTTAGTAATATTAATTAACTACATGTACTTACTATAGGGTTAGGGTAGGATTAGGATTTGCTTAAGGTTTAGTTGCATGTAATAATGCATACTTTACTGTTATTACTATGGTAAAGTATGTAACATATGTAACAAGGACACTGTAAAATAAAGAGTTACCGAGTGTTGCATTAACCCCGCACTGGTGCAACTGTTGTATAGTGGCCATCTGTTGGTTATACTGGGATATTCCTCACAGAAACCGAAGCTCAGTGTTTCCTAATACGGATCCGCGCGCGTCACCGCGATATGTTTAGAACTCGCTCGACTGGCGAAATTCAACAAAGAAGAATAAAATGCACGATAATAATCACGAGATTAGTTATTCACTTCAGCGCGATTTCATCAGGTGTAAACCTCTCAATTCTTGTGAAAAACAATGCGCTTAATTCTATCGTAACGCGCTTAAACAAATACAGCTTTTCATTGTTTGTTCATGTTAGTTCACATTGCATTAACTAATGTTAACAAATACAACCTTTGATTTTAATAAAGTATTAATAAATGTTAAAATTAAGATTAATTAAGATTAATAAATGCTGAAGAAGTATTGTTCTTTCTTAGTACATGTTAACTAAGGTTGTTAACTAATGAACCTTATTGTTAAGTGTTTCTGGTAACACTTTATTTTAACAGTGTCCTTGTTACACGTTACATTACTGTAGCTCTAACTATAAATTATACATAATTACATGCAACTAATGCTGAACCAACCCCTCATCCTAACCATATAGTAAGTAAAGTAGTTAATTATTATTACTCAGCACTTAAATGTATCATTACACTGTAACACTGACTCTTTAAAATAAAGTGTTTCCTTGTACTGAATGGCATGTCCTTTTAGTACAATTTTTTAAAAATATTTGTCTGTGAGAAAAAAAGGCTTATCAGTGAAGAACTGAAATGTAGGTTACTTAATGAAAATACACTTACTTTCTCCTTTATAAAGTTTACTTTGTACTAATGTCAAATTAAAATTTAAATCATTTAATTTTTTCGTCATGCTTAAGTACACTTATTTGATGTTTTGACTAACATACACATGCAGCCTGATTATAATTGTAACTATTATTCAGTGTTACATTTTGTAAAATTAATGTATTTTAAATGTAGGCAACTTTGCCATTACAAATGTGCAATAAATATATTTTATTATATGACATACAAGTTTCAGCAGAATTTACATTAAATGGTCATTTCATGTGAAATGGAACCAAGGTGAAAAAACAACAACAACAATTACTGAAGAAAGACGAACATAAATAGTGACGAAAGCCAAAATATTAAATGTCACGGATGTATATTTACTGAGTAATCCACTATTTGGAGAAGGGGGTCAACATGGGATTTGGAGCCAAATTACATAAATTATATCATTTGTATATGGTAAAAAAGGCTTGTAGTGTTATTTATTAGTAGGTCTATTACATCTGTTGACTGTTCAAAAATGTTAAAAAGCACTTCTTGTGTTTTTTGCCTCAAGTTTGCATGCCTGTAACTCAAGAAATATTAAAGATATCTTAATATCCTTTCAGATTCTGGTTCTTGATAAAGTTTTCTTCTGCAATCCTCATTTTAAAGGCTCTGTATGGTTCAACGCCAGAGATATGGAGATCTAAATGTGACGTGAGTAAATGGGTAAATTTGAGACATTTCCAGTGGTCAAAAACCAAATGTACTTCACTGTGCACACAGATGATGCTTTTTTTTATTTAAAGGGAAGAATAAATAATGTGGATTGTGGAAATTAGAAAAGTCAAAACTATTGCATACAACATCCCTCTCTTGAGTGCACAGAAATACACTTGTATTTAGAAATGTATTTATATTTTAATCAGTTTCAATGTTATTTGAATGAAAGGATTTTGTTCATGAAGCAGGCAAGAGTTTAAATACGCTGTATCGTACCTACGTGTTACCACATTGACATCCCAATATCTCTGGGATTGAACCATATAGGGCTTTACAAATTAAGATTCCAAAAAGAAAGTTTATTAAGAATTAGAATAGAAGGATACTGAGATATCTCAACAGATCCAGTTACAGGCACGCACACTTTGGGAAAACAATATTTATGGCACTCAGGTATATTCTATGCAATTGTGTTGATAGAAAAAAAACAGAGTTACATTTCTAGTTTCAGCAATATTTGTTGTTCAGATATTCCCCTTTAAAAGAAAAAAGCATCAGCTGTGTGCACAGTGAACTACATTTGTTTTTTGACCACTGAAAATGTGTACAATTGACCAATTTACTCACATGTCACATTTAGATCTCCATATCTCTGGCGTTGAACCATACAGAGCCTTTAAAATGAAGATAGCAGAAGAAAACTTTTATCAAGAACCAGAATCTGAAAGGATATTAATATATCTTTAATACTTCTTGATTTACAGGCATTCAAACTGGGGCAAAAGAAACACAAGACGTGCTTTTTCCCATTTTTGAACGATCACTGTTGGCATAAAATGCAACAAATATTTGACTAATAGACCTACTAATCTCTGTGTGAAAATAACAGAATGATGCTGCAATCTTTCTAAAGTCTTTTTTACCCCGCTGAAATTTGGCTCCAAATCTCATGTAAACTTGTCACGTTGACCCTCTCCCTACAAAACCGTGGATTACTCAGTCAATATACATTCATTACATTTAATATTGTGGCTTTTTCCTCATTTATGTATTTCTTTTACGCCAAAAAAATAAATAAATTTTTAGCCACTGACCTTTGGTTGAGTTGACATGGAATGACCCTAAAGTATATTTTAGTTTGCTAAAAATTATTTAGAAACTTAAGGCACAGATAAAAAAAAAAATCAGTAGATGAAGTCACTTCCTGTCAAGGTCACATGGATTCTGATGGTCACATGAACTACGGACACGTTCCACTAACGTTTGACAGAAAATCAGAGAATGGTTTTGAACGACATACCTTATTGTTAATTTAAAATAATTTAAGTATTTATTTGTTTTGTTAAATGATTTGCCCAAATATATGCTAGTGCTCCCTCTCTTTAATATAAATGCCACTTAGTTTGATATTTTTTCTCCTACGCAATGACTTAAATGCATGTAAGTGTGGCTTAAGTGATTAATACTTTTTACTATGTATCTTTAGTTAAATATCTATTATTTGTCTAAGAAAACAAGACACGCCCTTATATAGTGCTCTTTTTCCATTGTCAGACATTTTGTAATCATTTCCAAAATCATATTGGAGAATATCTAGTGCAGTCCCATAATGCATTGCAATGAGAGGTGCACAACATGTGCTCTCAACAACTATATAATGCCCATAATGCACTACGTTACTTCTATAGACGTTGTATGTGATCTTTTATTTTAGGTGGCTTGTACTGGCTGTTTCCATGGTCCGCTTTTACCTTCAGAAAGGAACCCATAAAGGCTTGTACAAACATATAGCAAGGACACTAAAATGTTTCCAGACATTTGCACTATTGGAGGTAAGATCAAATGCCTTTAGCCACCATTATATGTGATATAAACCTTTATTTTATTTTCCAGTGTTGCAGTATGTTTTTGTCTATTAGTTCATGAACACCATCTCGAAGAAAAATAAAAACCTTCTCCTGTGAAGAAACCTTCTCTGAACCCATATATTACCGGTTTACTATTTGTATTAACAATTGCTGAATGGGGTATTCTCAGGAAACAGTGCAATATGTGCCTTAACTTAATTTGGAGAAGTTTCCTCTTGCTCAAAGTCTTCCTTGACCACAATAGAAATAAACCAGTTTTTGAGTGGCAAATACTATTAGCCCGAATCATCTGCATGTCAAACTGTCTTGCAGTAATCTTTCCAAATCATCACTCGCCCTGTTTTATTTAGGGAGAATTTCAAACAGCACTTTTGCGCCCTTTCACTGCAAACGGTGAACGGTGGTCCCAAAATCGACCCCTGAGGAACGCCATATAAAAACATATATAGGGAAAATAACAGTGGTCCCAAAATCAAGCCCTGAGGAACGCCACAAACTAAAGCGGCCGATTTGGAGGGAAATTCCCTATCCTTTAGATAGATGCAAACCACTACTCTATGTTCCAAACAAAAGTGAGCCACTAAATCACTTCACAAAAGGCCAATCCTCAAAGCTTTGGTCACTTCATAGAAGTAATTTCACAATTAATTTTGATAACTGAGTGAAAACTGGTAATTTATTTGAGTATCTTACAAGTATCTGGGATTTAAACTAATTTAAAACCAATTATAATTATTGTATTTTTTTATTATTAAATGTATTTACCAAGTACGGAAGCCCTGAACCGCAAGGTGAAAAAAAATAAAAAATAAAACGTCTCAGGTTACGTATGTAACCCTGGTTCCCTGATAGGGAACGAGACGCTGCGTTTGAGACGCGGTGGGAACGCTCTGCGTGATTACGTCGTGAAGCACGTGTAAAATCAGTCCAATGGAAGCCCACTATGACATAGGTGACGTCATAGACCAGGAAACTATAAAGCAGCCCTGAAATCAGACCGCGACAGCTTCTGAAAAACCTGAAGCAAGTCGATCAGGGCATGCAGGAAGTATGGCAGGCAAACGCAGCATCTCGTTCCCTATCAGGGAACCAGGGTTACATACGTAACCTGAGACGTTCCCTTTCAAGGGAACTCGAGCTGCGTTTGAGACGCGGTGGGAACCCTATACCCACTACGCCATAGTGACAAATGCCCGTTCTGTGTGAAGTCCTTGCACACACTAAGAAGCAAGCAACCTCGCCCCAGGAGTGGAGAGGTCAAGGTCATAAAACCTGACAAATGTATGCGGAGAGGACCATCCTGCCGCACTACACACATCAAGAAGGGAAACTCCCGAAATTAAGGCCATAGAGGCCGCCATACTCCGAGTAGAATGGGCCCGTACAGCCATAGGTGAAGGCTGTCCGGCCGCTTCATAAGCTAATTTAATAGCCTCGACTATCCATTTACTCATAACCTGTTTAGATGCAGGGCATCCTCTCTTGAGTGACCCAAAACAAACAAATAGTTGCTCAGATGTACGCCACAGGGCAGCTCTGTGAACGTAGGCATCTAAAGCCCGGACTGGACATAACAGGTTAAGCTGTTCCTGATCTGGGGTATTAAAGGGTGGAGGATAAAAAGGCCTGCCGCACTATTGGGCCCCCAACATTTAGTGGGACCTTAGGAATATAACCCGGTCTAGGGTAGAGGAATGCTTTCACCATACCAGGTGCAAATTCCAGACATGAAGGAGCAACCGACAGAGCATGTAAATCACCAATTCTCTTGATAGACGAAATAGCAAGGAGAAGTATAGTCTTTAGAGTGAGGAATTTTTCTGAAACCTCCTCGATGGGCTCGAAAGGAGCCAAGGCCAGACCCTCAAGTACAATGGCCAAATCCCAAGCCGGTGCTCTAGATTGCCGTGCAGGCCTGAGCCTCAATGTACCAAGGAGAAAACAAATAATTGGGATCTCTCCCAAGAGAAGAAGCCCCGAGAGGGGTGATAAGCAGATATAGCTGCTACGTACACCTTTAAGGTGGAGGGAGATAATCCAGCAGAGAAACGGTCTTGTAGGAAATCGAGAACTGTACCAACCGGGCAGTTAACAAGATTTAAAAAACGTTCTCCACGCCATGTAGGGAACAGTTTCCATTTCAATGTACATAGTTTTCTCGTGGAAGGAGCTCTGGATTGAAGGACGGTCTCAACGACCTCAGTCGAGAGACCTGATTCTATGAGCTGGGCCCCCTCAGAGGCCAAGCCCACCGTTTCCACAACTCCGTTTAACCCTTTTCTATTATGTGCAGGACCCATAGAGAAATATTTGGCAGAAGTTTCCACGCTGCCAGAAATTCCGATAAGGGAACCAGTCTCTTGAGACTGGCCTCTGGATTTGATTGAACAATCATTTCGGTGCCCTGAAGCGGCGAACCGGCAGGGAACAACCGAACTGACCATTCTACAACCCTCCTCAGAGGATTGCACGGGGACGCTGACACCTCGGTGCCCTGAAGCGGCGAACCGGCAGGGAACAACCGAACTGGCAGCGCTGCGACTCTCCTCAGAGACTCGCACCCCAGCAGAACTCCCGGGAGCATTGATATTGGGGGGAATGTGTACAGGTGCAGCCTCGGCCACACCTGCACCATAGCGTCCAGTCCGAGAGGAGCTGGATATGTGAGGGAAAACCATAGCGGACAATGGGTTGTATCGTATGATGCGAAAAGATCGACCTGAGCTTGACCAAAGATCTCCCATAGGAGCTCCACCACCTCGGGGTGAAGTCTCCATTCCCCGGGCCTCAGCCCCTGCCTCAACAGGATATCTGCTCTGATATACGAGATCGTCAGTGTGTTGTCCGGACCCTCCGCCGAGCGACCACTCATGATCACTCCCGACTTATGAGGGAAGCATCCGTCGATAGCATTATGCGTCGACAAGAAACTCCCAACACTGGGCCTGGGCGAGGAACCAAGGTTCTTCCACATGACCGAGGCACGTAGGCATAGCCGCGTGACCTTGGTCATGCGAAAAACGGATTTCCCCTCGGAGAAAACCCCTTGGTCCTGAGCCACCACTGCAGGGGTCTCATGTACAGAAGGCCAAAAGTAATTACGTTGGACGCAGCTGCCATGAGACCCACAGTCTGAAACTGTTTCACAGTGAGTGACTGGCCTAGATAAACCCATATTACACCCAGAAAAGTAGTCCTCTGAGCTGGGAGGATCACACTCTTCTTGGCGTTGAGTGGCAACCCCAACATCTTTAAATGAGACAGAACGACATCTCGATGCCGAACTGCCATATGCTCAAATTGAGCTAGGATCAACCAATCGTCGATATAATATAATACGCGAATGCCCTGGAGTCTCAAAGGAGCCAGAGCTGCATCCACGCATTTTGTAAAGGTGCGGGGTGATAAACCTAGGCCAAATGGAAGAACCCGATAATGGTATGCTTCGCCCCCGTTTTTAAAGCGAACCTCAGGAACTTCCTGTGATGAGGATGGATAGATACTTGGAAGTACGCGTCCTTCAAGTCTATTGTGACAAACCAGTCCTCGGACTGAATCTGTGATACAATCTGTTTGAGTGTAAGCATTCTGAACTTGAGTTTCTGAACTCTGCTGTTTAAATGGCACAGATCTAGAAGAGGACGCAACCCTCCACCCTTCTTTGGAACAATGAAGTAATGGCTGTAAAACCCTCACTCTCTGCTGGGAGGAGAAACCCTTTCTATAGCTCCTTTTTGAAGAAGTGTCAGTACTTCCTGCTCCATAACCAGAGCCTGCTGTGAGTCCACTACCGTAGGGAGGACCCCCTGAAATCTGGGCGGACGAGAACCGAGCTGATTTCTGTAACCCTTTTCTATTATGTGCAGGACCCATAGCGAAATATTTGGCAGAAGTTTCCACGCTGCCAGAAATTCCGATAAGGGAACCAGTCTCTCGAGACTGGCCTCTGGATTTGATTGAACAATCATTTCGGTGCCCTGAAGCGGCGAACCGGCAGGGAACAACCGAACTGGCAGCGCTGCGAACCTCCTCAGAGAGTCGCACCCCAGAGGGCGCCGAGGAGAAGCGATTTCTCAAAACCGTCCCTGTTTTTTTTTTTTTTTTTTTTATTCGACAGGACTTCTTGTCTAAGCTTTATCAGAGATGACGACAGTCCTCAGATCTTGCCTACCTCTAACTAGCTTAGTTCCTACGACCCTCCTCGGAGGATCGTAGGAAAAAGCAGGCATCTCGGCACCCTGAAACAGTGAACCGGCAGGGAGACCGAACTGACTGCTCTACGACCCTCCTCGGAGGATCGTATGGGGACGCTGACACCTCGGTGCCCTGAACGGCGAACCGGCAGGGAACAACCGAACTGGCAGCGCTGCGACCCTCCTCAGAGAGTCGCACCCCAGAGGGCGCCGAGGAGAAACGATTTCTCAAAACCGTCCCTACCCCGGAGGGGACCACCCTTAGAAGCCTGATAGCCTCGGCATCAGGTCTTCTTCTTTGCACTCTATGCCAGTTTCAGGAATATAGATTAGTGAGGAAGAAACCTCTGGAACGCCGCTGAAAGGATTAGTTTTCTTGAAAGCGGAGCGTCCAGAAGAACAGACATTTTTATCTTTCTTTTTCTTTATTTTTATATCAGAAAATGTATACATATAAACATATATATATATATATATATATATATATATATATATATATATATATATATATATATATTCTCGAATATATTCTCGAATAGAGTCAATGCTGACATCCTCACATTCATCTATGTCCTTAAATACTTTACCCACCAGTACTGCCTAATAAAATTAATTTATTATTAAAGATGGCTGGTGGGTAACGTCGGGGTTAAAAATGATGGGAGAGAGAAAGCTCGCAAGCGTCTCTATAATCCAAGGCACTGTCATACCATGATACTTAATACCCATAACATTACTCTAGTTAGACGTTTGGGTATTAAACACATAAAATAGAAACCGGTTTATTCCACGATCTCGACACCTCAGTGTGGAGATAGGGAAAAACCAGTAGTCCCCGACGAGGAGGCTGAGATACAGAGTTTTCCTGTTTTTTAGATATATTTCATCTAATAAACTCTTTTCACTCTCATAATGTTCAGCTGTCCAGTAAATATTTAACTAGCAACAGCATTAGAAAAACCTCCTTTTAAAAGCTCCTCTTTATTCAACAGAGTTATGAGCTGCCTATTTATTGAAAAATCAAACATCTGCCTTTTTCTTAATATTTTTATTTGTTTTGTTCACTTTTTCTTAACAAAACACTAACGATACCAATTCCTCGGAACTGGAAATCGCAGCACACTGGATCTGCAGGTGAAAGCTGAGATAGGGCGGGGCCCGTCCCAACCCACGCTGTCAGATCCGTTTGCGAACCCCAAAATGCGAGTTGCCGCCGTGTCTAGGCAACAGCGGGACCCGCGCGGGGAGCGCGAACCGAACCGTCCTCCTCAAAGAACGATCGGCGAGAGTGGAGCGTCTTCATAGATAGACTCATACAATGCTCACAATCAGCCCCTCGAGGACTGACTGGGCACTCTCCACTCCCAAACAAGCAACACAAAGCTGATGTGTGTCCCCACCCGTAATATAACGAGGGCAGGGAACAACACACCGTCTATAATCTTGCTTGCTCGCCATAATAATGATAGATATATTGGGCTTGACAGACAACAATAAATAGACAAGGACAGATATACAAAGAGCGCTTGCTGAAGGTACAGAAGCTGTCGCGGTCTGATTTCAGGCCTGCTTTATAGTTTCCTGATCTATGACGTCACCTATTTCGTAGTGGGCTTCCATTGGACTGATTTTACACGTGCTTAACGACGTAATCACGCAGAGCGTTCCCACCGCGTCTCAAACGCAGCTCGAGTTCCCTTGAAAGGGAACTTATCTCGTTATTTCGACTTAAGTCGTTATTTCAACTTAAGTCGTTATTTCGACATAATATCTCGTTATTTCGACATATCTCGTTATTTCGACATAATATCTTGTTATTTCGACATAATATCTTGTTATTTCGACATAATATCTTGTTATTTCGACATAATAAGTCGTTATTACGACATAATATCTTGTTATTTCGACATAAGTCGTTATTTCGACATAAATATTGTTATTTCGACATAAATATCTCGTTATTTCGACATAATAAGGGGACATTCTAATATGCATTAAGCTACATTTAGCGTTCTTATAATGAGTTTCTATGGGAGGAAAATGCTTAACGTCAAATTAAACGCTTTGCGTTCATATTCTGGACTTATCTGATTTTTGTAGTATACTTTATTATGATTTTAGTATCATATTGATTAATAAATGCATGCACAATTATCTGTGAACTTGATAAATGTTGCAGATATGTTTTAGGCTACTATCCACAAACAAATTGCTTTCAATTATGTGTGCAAAATTCAGAATTCAACAAATGCAGTGCAACAACAACAATAATAGTTAAATTAATATTATTATTATTAATAATAATAATAGTCGCAGTAGTGGTAGGCTAAGACAGTGCAAGCCAAGTCAAGTAAAACAGAGTTTCTTTCTTCACGGATAATTGTGCGTGCATTTATTAATTTAATTTATTATCACATATATTCTGGACAGAAGTCCAGAAAATGAACGCAAAGTGTTTCATTTGACGTTAAGCATTTTCCTCCCATAGAAACTCATTATAAGAACGCTAAATGTAGCTTAATGCATATTAGAATGTCCCCTTATTATGTTGAAATAACAAGATATTATGTCGAAATAACGACTTATTAAGTCGAAATAACGAGATATTATGTCGAAATAACGACTTATTAAGTCGAAATAACAAGATATTATGTCGTAATAACGACTTATTATGTCGAAAAAACGACTTAAGTCGAAATAACGAGATACATTTTCTTTTCTTTTTTTTTCACCTTGCGGTTCAGGGCTTCCGTAACCAAGAGATACACAAAACATTTTTTAATAAATATTCAAGTAAATAATAAGACACAAATTTGGCATTTATTTTATTTTTGCTACAACAATCAGTAACACTATAAAATACTGGTCCGTCATTAATAGGTAAATATGCAGGACTAATGAGTACTACTACATTAACACTTCAGCTTCACTAATATGGAAACATGATTAACTAATCAGTATGTAATATCACATTTAGGACTGAGGTAGTTATTAGGTAATAAATAATTACTGAATGTGTACTGAATCTACTATAGCGAACGGTCGGCCAATATATCGACTGATATTTGGCATTTTTAAAATATTTTAGAAGTTGCCATCTAAAGTACAAGTCTGTTTATTTTACAGTTTTATGTTTCAATCATTTTCAAATTTATGTTGGTTTTTTTTTTTTTTGCAATGATGTTCAACAATGTATGGGACTGGGTAAAAAAGACATGAAACATCAGTTGAGTCTTCTAGCATGCTTATATCTATGTTCTGATCTATTTTAATTTCTCTTACTTACGCTTTGGCTGTATTTATTTCAGATCGGACACTGTGCTATTGGTATGTACTATATTTTAAAGTGCAATGCTAACATATCTGATTCCAGGTATATAAAGATATTTTTCAGGTGTTGTTTTTGGTGTGTTAAAGGAATTGTGCGGACATCTGTAATAGTGACTGGGGTCCAAGTATGTTCTCGGATATTCATGGTCTGGTTTATCACAAACAGCATCAGACAGGTCGGTGTGCATGATGAGGACTTGCAACTAATAATGTTCCCAATGGGAATTATGGGACATTTTCACTGTTCGCCAATCTCTAAATGGGCTGTTCAATTTTAAATATTGTCTTCTTTCATTTGAAACGCATGCTAAGATTCAGAACGAGGAGAGTGTGATCTTGTTCGTAGTGGTGTGGACGGTTACAGAGATCACTCGCTACTCTTTCTACACTTTCAACCTGATCCACCATCTGCCGTACTTCATCAAGTGGGCCAGGTACTCGAGGCTCTGCACGGCGTGCTTTACTGAGCATGCTGATACTCACAAGACCATGCTTTCGAGTCTCACAATATGGCTGCGTCTGAAATCGCATACTTTACATTTATTCATTTAGCAGACGCTTTTATCCAAAGCGACTTACAAATGAGAACAATAGAAGCAGTGAAACTAACAACAGGACAACAAATATGCAAGTGAAAGCTATGACCCTTCCCAGTTTAATCTAACACAGTACGTGTATAATAGATATAGAATAGAAGATAAAGTGTTAGTATTAATGGATCAAGTGTCAGCGGACTGGTAATTCCAGAGACCGATGGGAAAACAGAATAAAGTGCTAGAAGACACCGGCAAGGTACGCTGGTTGCTAGGATTGCGCTGCGTGTGACATTTGATTTACACGTGTTAGTAATAGTAGGGATTTGAAAACACAGTGTAAGAGAGCTCACAAACAGAAAGGTGAGAAGAAAAGTTGTGTAGAAGAGAAAGGAAACAACAAGAAAATAATTCTCTGAGGCCACGGGAGAATCTTGAACGACAGTGAAGCGACGCGACAGTAACAACATGGCGGATGTTGTACATCTGGATTACATTCATACTATTTAGAAATAATTTCATAGTGGTTTCAAATTAATTACTTATTCAAAATAAGTACCCACTCAAGAGAGTGTGTGATTTCAGACACAGCTGAAGTCTTATTTCAGCTCTTATAGTAGAAATGAGCTCAGAATCCTAAAATGATTTTAGTGAGCAACTAACATTTAATTGTGTGGCTTTTTTTGGACGGGACCTATTATGCAAAATTCACTTATGGTGTTTGAGCATTAATGTGTGTTGGCAGTGTGTGTGCACAACCACCCTATAATGATAAAAATCCACCCACTCCTTTTTTTAACCCCCATAAAACCTCAACAGTCTCAAAATATAAGCATTTTTTATTTTCTGTACAATGTCATGTCACATTCATCACTCACGACTGCTGACGGACACTAATTATACTCATATGTATTTAACACTTACAATCCCCTTACATTTGTATACAACATACTCTACATACACATTGTCTGTTTCGTATATTGTGTAGTTTTATATTTCTATATATTTTTATTATCTATGGGTTTGGCGGTTGCCAGGAGAACGGGACTTGCTCGACTGCACTGTGCCAAGTGTAAAGTTTGGTGGAGGGGGGATTATGGTGTGGGGTTGTTGTTCAGGGGTTGGGCTTGGCCCCTTAGTTCCAGTGAAAGGAACATTTCCCTCCCAACTTTGTGGGACGAGTTTGTGGATGTTCCTGTTCCAGCATGACTGCGCTCCAGTGCACAAAGCAGGACCATAAAGACACGGATGAGGAGTTTGGTGTGGAGGAACTCGACTGGCCTTCACAGAGTCCTCTGGGATGAATTATGCTGCGTTCACACCAAACGCAAATAGAGCGTCTGACGTGAGTGATTTCCATGTTAAGTCAATGTAAAGACGTGTTTACGCGCGTCAGGAGGTCTTGTGGCGCGAATGAGGCGTTAAGCGCGGAACGGTGGACACGAATTCGCCTCATTCAAGCGTCCAGTTCGCGCGAATGACGCGAATTGAGCGTCTCGTGCAATACGCGCAAGTGATTGTATTTGGTGCTTTTTGTGCATTCACGCGTTTGATGCGAATTCGCTTTCCAAGTTGAAAAATATGAACTTTGGGATCAGTTCGCGCCGCGTTAAACCAATCAGGAGCCTGCTTGCTGCTGTCACGTGGTGAAGTGGAGTGATAAACGGTGGCATGCCCGGTTTTCAGTTTATAATGTTATTTTATATGTTTGGCCTCAATAACTTATTTTATATGTTTGGCCTCAATAAATTATTTTGTAATATGACTAAATGCCTGGTGGTTCTAATGCACAACAAAGCAACTATTTTATCACATAAAAACTTAATTTTAATACATGAGACATATTAATTTTGTATGGAATGCTATTTATTCCATATCTAATCTAGATTATATGAAACATTATTATTCTAATGTAAAGATAACCAAAATACTTTAGTGCAAGAACATAGTTCGAGTCTGGACAGTGTTGTGTGAGAAAAAAAAAATCACAAAACAGGTTAATCACTTTTGTAGTAGGCTGGCTCCATTTAACATCAAAACAAAAATAAATGACAGATTAGGTGGGTGAGGGCGAGGGTGATCCTTGGTCCGATGCGGGACAACAGGTCATCAAACTGGGTGCGGGACAGGCTGGAGTACGCCGTCATCCAGGCGCAGCTCCTGGAGCAACTGGAGGAACTCGGCACACTGGGAACGCCTCCGGAGGGTCTGTGGACCCGAGCACGGCGACGATGAGCCCTACACCGCTGCTCTCCAGAGCAAATACAGAGCGGTGACTCTCGCTGAGCTCGATCAACATCAGCCATCTTGCAAACAGACAACCGCCTAGCACTCGCCCCTCCCACAAGAAGCGGATTTCGCCTCAGACGCATGTCAATTTCGCTTCAAACTTTTGCTTTTTAATGGATTCAAAATGTTCAAACGTCCAACTAGATGCGATAGACGTGAATTTGACGCTTGGTGTGAACGCAGCATTAGAGTGAAGATTGCAAGCCAGGGCTAGCGTCGTAGATGTTGTGTCGCCCAGATCCAGCCCTCATTTGGCACGCGTGGAATCCACATGGCCCAGATGTGGCCCGGATCTGGGCCGACACTATGTTGCTGCCTCGGCAGCCTTTCATCTCACTTGCACAAAAACACATTCAGTATTCCTTAAAATAAATAAAAAGTCAAATGCAAACTCAGAATATTATGCAAACATGCAGTAAATAAATATCTTAAATAATACAAATATTCTTTATGTATTTAATCTCACTTTATTAACCAGTGTTTGATGCTGACCTTTTATGATCCAATTCAACCATAGGATTAAGCAAACATGACAGATAAACATCACATTTGTTTCAGTTTGTTGGTTTATTGCTGAAGAAAGAGTGTTTAACTCTCTTCTTCTGCGATCCAGAACAGCAGCACAGCTGAAAGGTTTGTTTGAGCGTACGAAATCTGCATTTTATTTCAGCCATTTTACTTCTGGCGTAAAAGAGCCTTTACATTCGCCAAAAATAAAACCTTTCTTTTTTCTTTTTTTTTGTTACTGAAAAACAAGCAAGCCCAGCCCAGGTCAGGAAAAAAGTAGTTAATTTTCATAAAAAGTAACTAAGTAAATCAAGAAGTTACTTTTTAGGGAGTAACTCAATATTGTAACATTATTTTTCATAAAAAGTAACTAAGTAAAGCAAGTAGTTACTTTTTAGGGAGTAACTCAATATTGTAACATTATTTTTCATAAAAAGTAACTAAGTAAAGCAAGAAGTTACTTTTTAGGGAGTAACTCAATATTGTAACAGATTACTTTTAAAATTACCTTTCCCCAAAACTGCTAATTCTCCAAAACAGTGGTTAGCAACCCTGATCCTGGAGTTCTATAGTTTCGAAACACTGCTTTGAACAACTTTGCGAATCATTTGTTTGTAAACCAGTGATTCTGAGCGAGTATCAAACTGAAGTCACATGATTTCAGTAAACAAAGCTTTGTTACAGCAATGGACCAGGACCAGCCAGTATGCATGTCTCTCGCAATATAAATATCTTTCCCCAACACTGAGTTACATAATAATTGTTGATGTGTTTATTTGTGCGGTTATAATGTGTGATGTCGCATTTATTTTCCTGCTTTGTCTTCTTCTATGTCCTGTTTCCCTCAGGTATAACATGTTTATTGTCATGTACCCACTGGGCGTCGTTGGGGAACTGCTGACCATACAAGCTGCCTTACCGTATGTTCGGAGATCAGGCATGTTCTCCCTCAGGCTTCCCAACAAATACAACGTGTCCTTTGACTATTACTACTTCCTGATCATCGTCATGCTGTCCTACATCCCATGTAAGAACTCAATGAAACACAAGACCAGCTGAATGCTACTGTCTAATCCTGCTAATAATCTGCTACACTATTTATCTATATATCTGTCTATTTATCCTTATTTAAGCTGCCATTCTATCTAATATTTTTAATTTATCTATCATGCTAGCAATGTGCTAAAACATGCTAGCCAACTGATAAAACATACTAACAACATGTCAATTCATGCTAGCAACATGTTAAATCATGTTAGCAATCTTAAAACATGCTAATTAATACTAACAACCTGTGCTACTGTCTAATCCTGCTAAAAGTCTGCTATACTTTCTCTGAATAAATGGAGCATGTCTACAGTTGCATTGCATATAACTATAAACTATTGCTTTTGCATGACATTACGTTCTGTCGCCTAGTGGCATGAATAAGTGTGAGATCATCGCCATTTTGTCTGACACAGCATCAAATGTAAACGAGTGCTCTTTTGCTGAGTACTGTGTAAATTACAGTATCTCTGTTGTGATTGCGGCTTGCAATGATTGGATTTTAGTGTTGATAAACTTGCGGGACGGTATGAAAGCTTTGGAAGCCAAGGCTGATTTTATGATTAGATTAATTATGCTAATTAATACTAAAAACCTGTTATAACATGCTAGCAAAACATGATTATTCATGCTAACAACATGTTAAAACATGCTAGAAATGATAAAACATCCTAGCAACATAATTAATGTTAACAACATGTTAATTCAAATGCAAAAACATGCTAGAAATGTGTTAACTTGCTAGTAAAAACATGATTATTCATGCTAGCAACATGTTAAAACATGTTAGAATGCTAAAACATGCTAGCAACATGCTTATTACTAAAAACCTGTTAAAAAATGCTAGCAAAACGATAGTTAATGTTAACATGTTAATTCATGTTAGCAATGTGTTAAAACATGCTAGCAACATGCTTATTACTAAAAACCTGTTAAAACATGCTAGCAAAATGATAATTAATGTTAACAACATGTTAATTCATGTTAGCAATGTATTAAAACATGTTAATTAATACTAAAAACCTGTTAAAACATGCTCACAAAACATGATTATTCATGCTAGCAACATGTTAAAACAAGCTAGAAATGATAAAACATCCTAGCAACATGATAATTAATGTTAACAACATGTTAATTCATGTTAACAAAATACAAAAACATGCTAGAAATGTGTTAACATGCTAGTAAAAACATAATTAATGCTAGCAACAAGTTAAAAGAGGTTAGAATGTTAAAACATGCTAGCAACATGCTTTTTAATACTAAAAACCTGTTAGGAAAACATGCTAATTAATGCTAGCAACATGCTAATTAATGCTAGCAACATGCTAAATAATGCTAACTACATGTTAATTCATGTTAACAACATGTTAATTCATGCTAGCAATGTCGTAGCAATATTAAATTCAAAGCTTATAAAACGTTCAAACTTTAATACGGCTTTGTGAAGCCAGCATAATGTTGTCCCGATGCTCTTCCCTCTGTAGTCGTCACTGTTGTGTTTCTCTCGCAGTGTTTCCTCAGCTCTTCTTCCACATGCTGCGTCAGAGGAGGAGGGTTCTGCACGGAGAAGTCATAGTAGAGAAAGATGAGTAGAGGAATCCAGGCAGCCGTCGGATATATGAGAAAAGTTTATAATAAAACAATTAAATATGAATCAATTCTACTACTATTAGTTACGGTCGACATCCCCAGCAGAACCGGCATCAAGGTTCTCCCAGCTGTGTTTCATTTCACAAGGACGACATCACTTCACTCGTCAGAGGAGATGTGAGGAGAAGTAGAGGAGGATGGAGGATCCTCTGTGTTTGAGAAAGAGCATCGGATTGAAATCTGGCATTAATAACGATTATCCTCGGGTCGAGTCGCTCCGGATCTGGACTGGACTGTGGTTTTCTCATCCATTTTCTTGGACGGACAGATTACAGATTAAAATAATAAATACTTCTTCATCTTTATCCATGTGAATGTGTTATAGCAAGAGTTTTTCAGCACAATAGCAAAACCTGTGGGACTGACAAAACAATGTATAAACTGGGTTTTTTATCACTTTGCTTCTTTATTTCTCACAATGTCATTCACACGCAATAGAAGAATTCAATAAAAAGGAATGTAATTCAAATAAACATAAATGTATTCATATACACTTTAAAAGGGTTTACCTGTTTAGTGTTTATATCGTCATTGTCTAGATATCATGTGGAAGGTTATCAATTATTAGTTATTTTCAGGAATGTTTAGTTTTGACTCTAACACCAGGTGTAATGTGATAAAGCAAGAAGTGATAAACGTGTATTTCTGTGCAAACCTGCAGCCGAGACGAAGAGCAACAACATTTGATCCGTTAATCAGTTTCTGTTTTTATCATGTTCCTCTCATTAGTCCACAATCCCACTCCTCATTTATATCATACGAGTGTGACTTTTGTCCCAATATACCAGCAGTTTAGCCTTTAATCTGGACAGAATATGTTGGGATACATCGTTTACACGTTTCCCGCTAGTGTGCACTATGATTATCTTTGTTGCTTCAGTGTTTACAATCTAAACTAGAGTAAGTAAACTGGGAAGAGTGTGTACAGGTAGTGCTCTGTGTTAGCGTCATCCAAGACTATTTATTGCTAAAACTTTAGCTCATTTAGCTCTCAGACCTTCTGTGTTGTTTTGTTTTTTATTTATAATTTTTGTTTTTTCCTGTAAGAATCTTGAGTTCACAGCTCTCTACGGTGCTTTACTTTATTCTTCTGTGCAGCTGAGGAGAGAACGTGGACACAGTGTGACATCATTAGATACAATTGTTAAGAACATTTTCATGTCATTTAATTCAATACCTGGTAATTGTACTGATTGAATAAAGGTCTTGTAGAAATAATGAAAGAAACAATAAAAATAACTAACTATGACTATATACTTCAGCATTATTATTGTTCTCGTTGAGAAATGTTTATACTGTAAACACCCTCAGAGAATAGTTTAGGAAGAACATAAAAGCTTTATTCGATAAGTTGGTGATATTGAGAGCAAAGGTCAAATGTAGAAAGACATTATCAGACATAAACACTATTATACAGTAATTTGCCTCTCTGTCATGAAACTTTGGGCTTCAATTAATTCACAGGAGATGAGAGTCGTTAGCTATACACACAGAACGTGTTTTTGCTGTTTAAAACGCGAGACTCGTGTGTCATATTTTTAAAAAGTAGAAAGCCGCGTCACACACGATGCTCTGCAAAAGCATGACGCGAGATGCTAGCGCAACAGTCAATCACGTCTAGCGTGATGTTTACATTAAAATCTATGGAAAAGTAGCGCAATGGAATGAAAAAAAAACATTATTTCCATTTAATTGCCCCTTTCCACGCAATTAAAGTTGCATTCATTGCTATAGTGACATTAGGCTTCCATCGTGCTTTGCAAATTATCACTGGACTTTAAATAAAATGTTAGCATTTTATTTAAGTGAAAATAAGATAACAATGGTCTTGTCATGGAGAGGTGTGTTATAAAATGTTATAAATATAGTTAAATCCATCTATCTGTCTACTGTATACCCATAAAAAAGCCCACCCAGTATTTCCGCCCATAGGTGCCTAGAAACCAGGCCTGGAAACAAGATGCTAACAAGGAACAGGTGTGAACAGTCAATCACTATGGAGACTAATGAGGGTAACTATGGAAACAATCAAGGCAGCTACTGAAACAAAGATTAAAAAACTGGAACTAAACACAGGAAGTGAAACACTGGAACTAGGGGAACAGAAAAATACACTTAAAAAAAGCCCATAAATCAAAACCAAGTCTGAATCCGAAAATATTATACCCTCAAATAGGGCCATTTGTGGAGCAGTCCGAAACCATAGTGGACGTTATCGAGTGCACTCATTCAATCCCATAATGCACTGCACCAACGAGTGAACAACTGATGTAGGCTACGCATTCGCTCACTCGTTTTCATTCACTCCTACAAGTGAACAGTATTAGTGGACAAATGTAGGGAATAGTGTGTAACCAGGTGCTGGTTAGGGTGCTTTATGCTTTTATTCGGAATAAGATGTATCTTTCTAGAATGTGTATTACATGTATTGAAGGGTCCTTTAAGAGGCATCGGGTGACGTCATTGCGTATACGTATGAGAAAAATGAACGTGAATGCGGAAAAAAGAGGAAGTTACAGAATATACTGCACATGTGTTTGTGACTGCGGTTCGAGTTAATCTGTCATTATTCAGGGAGTTGGATGATTATGCCGGATTGCGTAAATGTGTGAGTGTGATCGAGATAACGCACCGCGTGTACAGACGAGGCCTGTTTGCATTGAAGAAGTGATTTCATAGTGTGTAATGTGAAAAACACGAGGAAAAAGTGAGTATTATACATACTATGTCATTTCAGGTGTATTTTGTGAGTGTTATTTCAGCTCAATTGTGATGTAGTTCTAAGATGTTATGTGTTTTCTTTATGGAAAGTACCACTACCGTATTATTGTCATTGGTGTTTCAGTATTTGCATCGTTTTGATTACTGCACACAAAAAGAGATGACACATTGTATTTTCTTTTTATATTTCCTTTATTTTGGGGAACAATTTGCTGTGTCATCTGAGAATACACTGGCACTGTATTTTGTTTTATCGCAAGTTTTCTGCCTGTAACTGCCAGAAAAGAAACAGAAACTCCTAACTAATTTATAAGGAATAAAATAAGAACCCCATTTGTATTTGTTGGTCCTGTGTCATTTTCCTGTGGCCACAAGTGAATGAGGGTTTAGAGGATTTCGGATTCAGCCAAAGAAACACAAAACCAGGGAACGTCACAGTTCTCTCTCCCTCTGTAATGTTATCGATCTACGTGTGATGATTTGCATACTGAATGTGGATTGGTTGTTAGCTCTCTGTATGAGAGCAGTTGATATCCAGTAAAGACGGAAGCTAGACGAAAACGTGTGCTCTTGATTATTTCTTGGTACGACACTATTTTGAGTGACTGCACAAGAACAATACATGGTGTCAGAAGATTCGTCGGGGGTTCCTACGCCGAAAATGGATTGGGACTCCGTAAACTTACCGGATGCATGACGGAGATTTCGTCAGCATGTTCAGCTGATGTTCGCCGGGTCGCTGCATGAAAAGGCAGAGGAGACCATGTGTAGCTATCTGCTCCTCTGGGTAGGTGAAAAGGGGCGAGATGTTTATAATACATGGACACTATCAGCCGATGAATCCAAAAAATTGCAGTCTTATTATGATAAGTTTGACGAGTATGTCATGCCAAAAGCAAACCCGATTTTTGCGAGGTACAAGTTTCATGAAAAAACACAAGGAGAGCACGAGACATTCGAGCACTTCGTTACAGACCTTAAACTGCTTGTGAAAGACTGTGGATATACAAACAGTGACAAAATGGTACGGGACTGTATTGTTTTTGCAACTAACTCCCCAAAAGTCAGAGAAAAACTGCTAAATCTAAGTGCTGATTTAACATTTGAAAAAGCGATTGATATAGCATGGTCGCACGAAGTTGCGCAAGACCAGCTCAGGATGATAAACTCACGTGCAACGGCAGCACAGAACCGAGCAGCACACGCGGTGATAAGCAAAAAGCCAACAGCAGACAGACAGAAACACAGAGCAACCGTGAAGGAAACTGATAGAGTTACCAACAAAAATAGGCCATGTGGCAGATGTGCACTGCAACACAGTCAGAGGGACGCGTGCCCTGCAAAAGGCCGTCGGTGCAAAATATGCAATAAACTCAACCACTTCGCAAAGATATGCAAAGCAAATCAACCTGTCCCACATAGAGCTGTACACACAGTGGGAAATACAGACATCTTAGAGGCGGATGAGCTGTTCATTGATGCAATTAATAAAGAGCATGAAAGCACAGAGTGTAAGCAGGCTTTTGCAGAACTTGAATTAGGATATCAAGCAAGCAAAGTTAGCTTCAAATTGGATACTGGGGCCCAGGTGAACATTATTCCAGCCGGTAGATTTGAAAATCTCTTCAGCACAACAGAACTGAAGCCCACAATGCGCCATCTTACAGGCTATGGCGGAGAGACACTGGATGTAAAAGGGACATGTCAGCTTAGCTGTAGATACAAAGACACAGAAGCTGTGCTGGAATTTTACATTGTGAGTACACATGCACCTCCCGTGCTTGGTTTGAGAGCATGCCTGGACCTGGGGCTGATAAAGCTCGACTTTTCAGTTGATGCAGATTAGGGATGCAACGGTACACGGTAAAATCCCGGACCGTTTGGTCAGCCCTGCACGGGACAATCTACCCTCGTGTCCCGCGGGACTTCGGTTTTGCCATTGAGTTCGCGCTGATCCTTTTAGTTTTTGCTTTACACGCCATCAGGTGCGTTTGCCTGTCCAGGCAGACGAAAGCCCGCCCGCGCAAGTTAATGTGTCCAATCAATCACTGTTGTGCACCCACATGCTAACTTCTGTCACTCACTGGCTCGTACTACTAGTTGTTTGGCTACACATGCTACAGAGACACGTAGAAATGGCGAGCTCTAGCGGAGTTGAAAAACAGAAATTTGAAGATGCACCAGCATCTTTCAAATCTTCAGTGTGGAATCATTTTGGTACAACGACGAAGGAGGGAAAACAATCAACAGAAATTACACAGTCTGTAAACTTTGTTTGGCACATGTCGCTTACTCCAAAGGAAACACGAGCAAAATGTCAAAGCATATCCAGCGAAAGCATCCAGACATAACGCTTCCTGAACACAGGTCAGTCGAGCGACCCGAACAGGCACCAGCAGAAAAAAAACAATTGTCTATTGAGAATGCTTTTGCTCAGACCTACCGGGCCTCTTTAGAGAAACACAGAAAGATAACCGGTGCATTGGGAGTGTTTATAGCTAAAGATTTACAGCCCCATTTCTGCAGTAGAGGATGTGGGGTTTAAACATTTAATGAAAACGCTCGACCCACGTTATGCTGTGCCCAGTCGCACTTATTTCAGTGCGGTTGTCATCCCTGGTCTTTACGACAAAACGCGCAAAGCCATCGAGAGTGATTTGGCGAAAACAGAAAGCCTCGCACTGACTACGGACAGTTGGACGTCTCGGGCAACACAGAGCTACATGACTGTGACGGTTCACTACATGTTGGACTGGCAGATGAAAAGTGCCGTGCTGCAGACCCGCCCACTCTATGAAAGCCACACAAGTGCGCATTTAGCAGAGGAGTTGAAAAATGCAGTCACCGAGTGGAAGCTGGAGCGGCCAAACACAACTATACCCGTCGCCACAGATAATGCTGCAAACATAGTTAATGCAGTCAATGAAACTGTTGAGCTGGGACCCCAAATTGGCTGTTTTGCTCACACTGTGAATCTCGCGGCCAAGAGGGCAGTGTCAATCAACGGTGTGTCCCGCCTCCTTGGGAAAGTGAGGAAAGTTGTCACCTTTTTTCACCGCAGCACCACAGCCAACCAAGCACTTGCTGTGAAACAGGAAATGTTAAACTTGCCAAAGCACAAGTTAATCAATGATGTGATAACTCGGTGGAACACATCACATGACATGTTGTCACGATATGTTGAGCAGCAGCCTGCCATCTATTCGGCATTAACAATGGACAAAAACCTGAGGAGCCACGTCACGGGCATTGCAATGTTGACTGATGGAGAACAAAAAATGGCAGAGCAACTAATTGAAGTACTCAAACCACTGAAGACTGTGACAACACTCATGAGCAGTGAAACAACCATCACAATTTCAATGATCCTCCCACTGAAGGAAATGATTCTCAAATCCATGGTACCTGGAGATGAAGACAGTCCAGTTATCAAAGAAGCAAAAGAAGCTATTGCACAGGACCTGGATAGAAGAAGGTACACTGACCCTGACCTTCAGAAGTACCTCCAAAAAGCCACAGCCCTGGATCCCAGGTTTAAATCCCTGCCCTCTCTTGATGAATCCTCCCTTGACAGACTCTACAAAGATCTTGCCACAGAAATCCTGGACTATGAACCACAGGTATGATGATCTTATTTTCTGTGAATCTATGGCTGTATATTTATTTAATGATTATTTTTTTGTTGTCAAAATGTATATAGATGATTTAACATGTCATACTTGTACATACATACATATCTGTCAACAATAAAACAAAACAGCAGTTGAACTATTCTCTATTGTGGCAATTATACTAAGTTCACAGGAGCAAAACATAGACATTTACAGCTGTTATTCTTTATGCTAAATATTTGTCATTGTTCTTTCAGAGACAAGCGGAGACAATGCCACCCACAGAGGGACAAGAGTCAGCCTCTCCCCCTCCAAAGAAGACAGCAATGGCAGAGCTATTTGGGGAGGTTTTTAAAAAACAAAGTGCAAGTTCCCTCATGTAGCAAAAGCGGCAAAACGTCTCCTCTGTGTCCCAAGGACTTCAGTTCCTAGTGAGAGAATTTTCTCCACTGCTGGGGACATCGTTAGTGCCAACTGGTCTCGCCTTGCACCAGACAGTGTTGATAGACTCATCTTTTTGCACAAGAATCTCTCAATAGTGGATGAGTAAATAACATTGCACTTTGTATCCTGAATGCAGTATTTTTTTTATTATATTATTTTGCTCTGCTTTTTTTTATTCAAACCACAAGCTAATTTATGTTTGTTAAAGGTAAAAGTGCACTTTTTCTTTCACATTGATCACTTCATATACCAGTTATCAAGGTTTAGAATTGGGATCCACTTGAATATTCTAAAGTGTGTTTGTTTACATTTTGTATTTCATAAGTGGTAGTTGAAGAGGTTGTATTACTTAGTGTTGTTCAGTACAGACTAGAGTGTTAATTTATTCCATACACATTGATGTTCTTCCTACTGTGACATTATGTTTATGCTCATAAGAAAAATAAAACATATTTTTGGAATGAAATAGCAGTCTCTTTCTGCACAAAACATGTACCGAAACCGAGACCGTGACCCAAAAACCGAGGTACGGACCGTACCGTGGGCTATCTGTACCGTTGCACCCCTAATCCAGATACAAACAAGTCCTGTGATATCATGCAAGAATTCCAGGATATCTTTCACGGGATTGGTGAGTTTCCAGAGGAATGTACATAGATCCTACAGCTGTCCCTGTCGTGTATCCACCCAGGAGGATTCCGTTCATGCTGCGCAGTCGACTCAAGGAGGAGCTAGACAGCATGGAAAAATCAGGCGTTATTGTTAAAGTGACGGAACCCACAGACTGGGTTAATGCCCTGGTGGTCGTTGAAAAGCCCTGCACTGGAAAACTCAGCATATGTTTAGACCCCAGAGACTTGAATAAAGCTATCAAAAGGCCACATTACCCCCTGCCGACACTCGACGACATAACCCCGAAACTCCCTGGAGCAAAATCTGGGTATTGGGCAATCAAGCTGTCAGAGTCATCGTCAAAATTGACTACATTCAATACTGTAGTGGGAAGGTACAGATTTCTACGTCTACCTTTTGGACTGATCTCTGCTCAAGACGAATTTCAGAGAAAGATAGATGAGACTTATGAAGGGCTTGATGGTGTTGCAGCCATTGTGGACGACATACTTGTCTTTGGGAAAACAAAAGAGGAACATGATGCAAACTTGCGCGCTGTGTTAATGAGGACCCGTGAAAAAGGAGTATGCCTCAACCCAGACAAAAGTGGGATATGCGTTCCTGAGGTCAGTTATTTCGGGCACAAGCTAACGCAAGAAGGCATCAAACCTGATCCAGAAAAAATCAGTGCGATAAGAGACATGAGCCCTCCAAAGAATAAGTCAGAACTGGAAACCATTTAAGGTATGGTCAACTATTTGTCCAGATTTGCACCAAATCTGTCTGAAATAAATGCACCCATGAGGCAGCTCTTGAAACAGAGTAGTGAGTTTGTGTGGGACGCCACTCAGATGAAAGCATTTGAGCAGATGAAAGAGCTGATCACATGAGAGCCTGGCCCTGTCCTGTCTTACTTTGACCCTGGTAAAGAGCTCCACCTGCAGGTCGATGCGTCAAAAGCGGCATAGGTGCCGTACTGCTCCAGGACCAAAAGCCAATTGCGTATGCTTCAAAATCCCTCACAGCAACAGAAGAAAACTATGCACAGATCGAAAAGGAGTTGTACGCTGTGGTGTTTGGGTGCAAACGTTTTCACGCATATGTCTATGGCAGAAAGGTTATTGTCGAGTCTGATCACAAACCTTTAGAACCCATCCTGAGAAAGCCTCTTGCAGCCGCGCCTCCACGCCTCCAGAGAATGATTTTGCAACTACAGAGGTACGATATTGAAATTGTGCACCGTCCAGGAAAAGACATTCCAATAGCGGACACGCTGTCCAGGAAGTCCATCTCGTACCGACTCGAATCACTGGATGAGGATATGGATGCACAAATTCACACAGTTGTAGATAATCTACCTGTAAGCGACAGGAAGCTAACGAGCATCCAAAAAGCAACGGAGCAAGATCCACAGCTTTCTTCCCTGAGAAGTGTCATAAAATCCGGATGGCCTGATGTGAGGAAGAAGTGCCCCTACAGCATTGCTGAGTACTGGAATCACAGAGATGAGATTTCAGAGATCGATGGGCTTCTGTTTAAAGGTGAGAAAATCATCATTCCACATGCGCTTAGGGCAGAAATGTTAGAGCGCATACACACTGGACATATGGGAATTGAGAGGAGTAAGCAAAGGGCCAGTTTTATTTTGGCCAGGCATGAACAAACAAATTGAAGAAATGGTGGAAAGATGCACCACATGCTTAGAGCTTCGCAAATTGAATCCAAAAGAGCCCATGATCTCTCACCAGATACCAGAACGTCCCTGGCAGGTTGTTGCAACAGATTTGTTCTTGTGGAACGGAGATGACTATATAATAGCCGTAGACTACTACAGCAGATTCTTCGAGCTGGAGAGACTCCACTCGACCACATCATCAACCATCATCCGTAAGATGAAGGCCATCTTCGCCAGGCACGGTGTACCTGAAAGAATAATTTCAGATAATGGCCCACAGTTCAGCTCGCATGACTTCAAAAACTTTGCAATTCAATGGGACTTTGCGCACGTAACATCTAGCCCACACTATCCGCAAAGCAATGGTCTGGCCGAAGAGACTGTACAGACAGCAAAGGCCATGCTGAGCAAAGCACAGGCTGAGAAGAAGGACCCTTACATCAGCTTACTCGAACACAGGAACACCCCTGTTGACGGATTTAAGTCGCCATCACAGTTGCTGATGAGTAGACGTCTTCGCTCCATCCTCCCCACGTCAGAAAAACAGCTACAGCCTCAGGTTGTGGATCAAAGACTGGTGAATGCGAAAAGAAAGCTAAAACAAGCAACACAGAGGCAGTACTATGATCGCACAGCACAGCCATTGTCAGCATTGGCACAAGGGGATAATGTTCGATTTCAGCAAACCAATGGTCGATGGATGCCCGCCACTGTTTTGCAACCTGCGGACGCACACCGGTCATACATTATCCGTACCCATGATGATCAAGTGTTCCGCCGTAATCGTCGACACTTAATGGAATCTAAGGAAATGGCATCAGAAATAAATGAGCCAGCACCTGAGAGTGCACACATTCGTGCACCTGTGGATACAGGAAGACTGAAAGAAAACAATTGTAGCATGCAGCAACAAGCAGCATCCCCTCCGTTTACACGCTCTGGTCGCATGGTGAAACCTAGAGACATTCTTGACTTATAAACCTCTGACATTTGGTAAAGTATAATAAAACAAATGTGGCAGTAGTATGGATGCTGGCCAGAAGATAGTTGTCACAGTGTCTGGTTTGTGTTTCCCTGGGTTTCCACCAGAGGTCCTTTTCCACCACGGTGTCCTTCACTCAGACTACATTTCCCATCATCCTGTTTGTCACTCATTGATTATTGCACACAGCTGTTTCCCGTCACCTTGTTAGTTTCTGTGTGTATTTATACCCTGTCTGTTTCTGTGTTAGTTGTCGAGTCCTTGTTTAAATGTCACTACACTTCGGAGGTCTGTTTTGTTCTCTTACGAGAGTATCTCTCGTACTGCGTAATATCTTACGCTATGGGGAAAACCTCTTTTCCACGAGATATTGAAGCAAAAAATTATCCTTAATTTTGAATTAATGTAAAACGCTGTGCAGCAGCATGCAGATATAGGCAGGACGGCTCGCGCGCCTATTGGCTGCCCTGCGGCAAACAGCAGCAGCCTATCGAGAGAGGCGCTGCGTGACTTAATCCTATGGGGGCATTTCGCGCCCATTTCGTCACGTCCCGCCAGAAAAGGGCGCAATTTCGCCCTGTAAATATTGCTCGATAAGGCTGGTACACTGATTTTCATCTCTTCAGCGAAGCATCACGCATCGCTGGATCCGGAGTGAGAAGCCACGCCGTCTGAGAAAAAGCACACAGCGGGACGAGCCATTGAGTCTGAGGTCGCTGGCATCGCCGCCTTTAGCCGCCGTACCTGCTACGCTTTCCGCCGTTATATCCTTTTCAAACTGTGTGTGTGTGTGTGTGTTCGCCGCTGCGACACACATTTTTTCACTGTCTCTCTCTCTCTGCTAAAAGAGCTGCGTCTTTTTCAAGATGCAAAGATCCTGCGGCTCGTGCCGAGCCACACTCAGCGACGGGGACCGTCATGTTATCTGCGTTTCCTGCCTGGGTGAGGATCATGCGGCTCTCGCTCTCGTCGACGGCGGATGCCCTCACTGTGAGCTACTGCCTATGGTGACTCTGAGGACTCGCCTGGCATCCTTCTCAGAGCCTGCACTTCAGCCCGTTGTATCGCCGCTGTCAGGTGTGGTGGAGGTGAAAGGAGCGAGGACTCAGGTGCAGAGATGATGGGTTCTTCAATGATAATAACAAAACAAAAATACAAACAAAACTACCCCGTAGGGGAAAACAAATGACTTGACTGACTTGACTGACTTGACTTGACTGACTTGACACAAGGGGTAACACACCAGGTACATACGACAACGAAACAGCACAGGACTGCAAACACAGGGAGAATAAATAGGGAGACCAAACAAAGGAGTAATGAGGGAGGATAGGTGGGGCAAATGAATCAATCAGGTAACGAGGGAGGACAGGTGGGGCAAACAAATCAATAATCATGTAACAAGATGGGAGGGGCTAGAAAATCAACAGGAGAGCATATGGCACAAGGAAACATGACAAGCCATGTGCTCACACCAAACATGACTTGAACACAAGCACATGGTCAGTAAAACAAAATCACCAGCCATGTGCTCACACAAAACAAGACAACATGAAAGCACACAGCTAGTGTAAACAAGCTGCGTGCTACACAGCACAAGACAAAACATGAGTGTCAGGGCTCTGTCACAAAACCAAGAAATAGACAAGACAGAAGTGACAGATCCCTGACACTACCCCTCCTCTAAAGGGACGCCACCTGGCGTCCCTTACTAGGAACACCACAAAACAAGACAGGAACAAGACATAAAAACTCACCAACAGACAACACAAGACCGGTAGATCAAAACACAGAGACAAAGTGGGGAGGGAGGGAGGGGAGCCAAGACAGAGCCAGCATGACAGTCCAGGAAGTCTCTATAAGGGACCAGGGAGGGACAGGAGGGTTGAGCCAGGGAGGCTCAGGCGGGTCTGAAGTCCCAGCAGAGGGCCATGGCGGGACAGACCAGGCAGGCTCTAGCGGATCAGGAGTCCCAGCAGAGGGCCATGGCGGGACAGACCAGGCAGGCTCCAGCGGATCAGGAGTCCCATCAGAGGGCCATGGCGGGATAGACCAGGCAGGCTCCAGCGGATCAGGATTCCAGGCTGAGGGCCAAGGAGGACCAGGCGGATCTGAATAATTGGCAGAAGGCCAGGTTGGGTCAGGTAGCAAAGACTGGGTTGGCAGGACAAGACATTTGGGTGACTCTGGGACAGCCTCCGGGCTGGCAACGGGCTCTGGGACAACCTCCTGGAGCTTGGGCGGAACCAGCATGACTGGCAGCATGGACGGAGCCGGCAAGGCAAGGCGCTTGGGTGGCGGCGACAGGGCAAGGCGCTGGGGCGGCGCCGGCAGTGCAAGGCGCTGGGGCGGTGCCGGAAGGGCAAGGCGCTGGGGCGGCGCCGGAAGGGCAAGGCGCATGGGCGGCGCCGGAAGGGCAAGGCGCATGGGCGACGCCGGAAAGGCAAGGCGCATGGGCGGCGCCGGCAGGGCAAGGCACTGGAGTGGCGCTGGCAGGTAAATGAGCCTGGGGACGGCCTCTGGGCTCACAGCAGGCTTTGGAACGACCTCCGGGCCCTGTGGTAAGCAGGAAGACTTCATCCTTCTCTGTTTCCTTGAGCGAGGCGGCGATGCAACCTCTTCGGCCAACACTGGGGGCGCTGCAGCCTCTTCGGCCAACACTGGGGGTGCTGCAGCCTCTTCGGCCAACACTGGGGGCGCGACAGTGAAAGTGGATGGCTCTGGGAGCACCAGACTTCTTAAGACGGAGGAAGCCTTCCTTCTCTTCTTCCGCTTACGTCTGCAAGGCGATGGTGTGGAGATTGCTGCCTCTGGGGGAAATGCAGCATTCACGGCCACCTCTGGGGGAAATGCAGAAGCTTGAAATTCGCATGCGCCTCAGGATAGGTGGCAGATGAGGTGGACCAGTTCTTCCTCCTCCCTCTACCCGAAGGATTCATCGGAGGACTGGGGATCTGCCAGCTTGTGAGGTGAATGGGAGGTGGGCCAAGAGGCGGGAGACCACCCTCCTCCCCACGGTGGTATACAAACCCCACAAACTGCCAGAAAGACAATATCCCCAGCATTTCCATCTCCCAGGCACTGACCGGCTCATTCAGACCGCTGTTAAAAATGTCCTTAAGCGCAGTGTTGTTAATGTCGAGCCCCTCCGCAGTGAAGACAAACTGGTGGGCAAACTCCTTTACTGTAGACCTCCCTTGGCGAAGAGAAAAGAGCTTGCCATAGGGTTCCATCGTCTGACGAGAGGAGGGGAAAGGGCTGGGAGATGGGAACAGGAATATGCCCATTCTCTGCTGAGTCCTCTAGTGGCTGTTTCGTTCTGTCAGGTGTGGTGGAGGTGAAAGGAGCGAGGACTCAGGTGCAGAGATGATGGGTTCTTTAATGATAATAACAAAACAAAAATACAAACAAAACTACCCCGTAGGGGAAAACAAATGACTTGACTGACTTGACTGACTTGACTTGACTGACTTGACACAAGGGGTAACACACCAGGTACATACGACAACGAAACAGCACAGGACTGCAAACACAGGGAGAATAAATAGGGAGACCAAACAAAGGAGTAATGAGGGAGGACAGGTGGGGCAAATGAATCAATCAGGTAACGAGGGAGGACAGGTGGGGCAAACAAATCAATAATCATGTAACAAGATGGGAGGGGCTAGACAATCAACAGGAGAGCACATGGCACAAGGAAACATGACAAGCCATGTGCTCACACCAAACATGACTTGAACACAAGCACATGGCCAGTAAAACAAAATCACCAGCCATGTGCTCACACAAAACAAGACAACATGAAAGCACACAGCTAGTGTAAACAAGCTGCGTGCTACACAGCACAAGACAAAACATGAGTGTCAGGGCTCTGTCACAAAACCAAGAAATAGACAAGACAGAAGTGACAGATCCCTGACAGCCGCGCCGTAAAAGCGCCGTGCTCAGCGCGCTCCCGAGCCTTCTCCTGCCCGCCAAAGCTCGCCGGTTCGCTCACCAGCTTCGCCGGCATCGCTCGAGTCCCTCACCGACGGACAGCGGCCGCCGTCTGCCGCCGCTTCTTCCATTGAGGTCGACGAAATAGCTCCGAGCCTTCTCCAGCCCGTGATAGCTCGCCGGTTCGCCCGCCAGCTTCACCAGCTTCACTCGAGTCGCTCGCTGACGGACAACGGCTGCCGCGCGCCGCCGCTTCCGCCATTAATGACGACGAGATAGCTGCATCTGTAGAGAAGGCCAGCTTCAAAACCGCGGCTAGCTTTCTTTACGTTATAAGAAAGCTACCCCGCCCCCCGTGGGCATGCGTCACCGGCGAAATGAGGAAAGAGTGTGTTTTTAGTCCCGCTGAGGCCGGACCAATCTCCATTTCTCAAACATTTCTCAGCTCCTCTTAGTTTGAGCGGCTGAAAATGTCAATATTGCAGCAATGAGCCTGTTGTATTACACTCACGCCTGCAAACAAACGCCGACACACACAAAACTGTGATGACGCTCTTTATGTGCTCGGGCTATTTTAAGCTTTTGTCGTTTCCCCCTGTGGCTCAGTGGCGAAACCCAAAGCCTTCACACGGGAGACCCGTGTTCGAGCCCAGCTCTCGCAGCGGATAAAAATTTAGTCTCGCCGCAGCCAGACTTACACCCAAACTTTTCACTCGTTCAGTTCCGAGAAAATGCGACTGTTCCAGTGTATTTTGCAGTAAACAAGCCGGTACCATGGCCCGCTTGCCTGCACACAAATGCCGTTTCCACGGCGACCCAGAAAAATCATGTAAGCAGTGTATTTTCTGGTATTCCGGCCACAGCCGATGGTGTTATGAGTGTATTACAAATGCCACAGCCCAGTGTTCATTTCTACACACAAACACAGCCCGCCAAAGTGCAGGGCTCGCACAAATGAGTTCGACTCATGTCAATTGTGCATTAATTATAGTGAATGTGCCCACAACCCAGTGCCCACAAACACTACACACTGCATGTGCCACGTTTTCTGTAAAAGAAACCAACACACATACAGTCAGCTAAGGCCCACGGTGTTTAAGTCTCGCCGCGGCCAGACTCTACCGAAACTTCTCGCTCGTTCAGTTCCAAACAATGTGACTGTTCCAGTGTATTTTGCAGTAAACAAGCTGGTACCACAGCCCGCTTGCCTGCACACAAACGCCAGCTTTAAGGCGACCCAGATAAATCCCAAAAAGAGTGTATTTTCTGGAATTCCGGCCACGGCCGATGGTGTTATGAGTGTTGTAAGAATGCCCACGTCTCAGTGCCCATTCCCACACGCAGACACAGCCCGCCACAATACAGGGCTAGCAAAAAAAAAAAACTCATGTCGATTGTGCAATAAATGTAGTGTACGTGCCTGTAATGTAGTGCAGAAGCATGTCCCACAGTTTCTGTAAAAACGAAACCAACACATTTTCAGTTGGCGCGAACCGACAGTGTTCTCAGTGCAGCGAGTGTGCCCGCTATCCCGCGCCCACATTCCCTCACAGACATGCCGAACCCCACGGGGCTCGCCCCGCTCGCCTTCTCTCCACATCCCGTCAGAGAGAAGCCGAGCGCGGTCAGGCTGCCCGCTGTGATCAGCGCACCCCCCGCCTCGCACACTATAAACACAGTGTCTATTTCTCAGCACACCGGAGCTCTCCGGCCGCCGCTATATCACGGCCAGAGCCCAGATTTCATTCTACCTCTAGTTTTTCATGCAGATGCGTGGGCAAAGCTTCCCGGGGTATCAGAATGGGTGCTGAACACTATAAAAAGAGGCTATTCGCTGCAGTTCGCTCGACGCCCCCGCCGTTGCACGGCGTGAGTCGAAACGACGGTAAAAAACGAAGTATCTCACCTACTTCGAGCTGAGATAGCGAAACTACTGAGCAAAGGGGCTATAGAACCTTTATCTCAGAGCGAAGGGGGTCTATACAGCAGGTATTTTCTGGTACCGAAAAAAGACGGGGGTCTCAGACCCATTCTAGATCTGCAACGGCTGAACAGAACGCTCACGAAGCGTCAGTTCAGAATGATTACAACCAGGAAAATCCTCGCGCAAGTGCGCCAAGGAGACTGGTTCATGTCAATAGATCTGAAGGACGCTTATTTTCAAATACAAATAGCGTTACGTCACAGGCAATTCTTGAGATTCGCCTTCGAGGGCCAGGCATGCCAATACAAAGTCCTGCCGTTCGGCCTGTCCCTGGCACCTCGTACTTTTACGAAGTGCATGGACGCGGCTCTCGCACCCCTGAGACTTCAGGGCATGCGAATTTTGAACTACTTGGACGATTGGCTGATTCTAGCTCGATCACAATCAGAGCTCATAGAACACAGGGCCACATTACTCGAACATCTCGAGAATCTGGGTCTCACAGTCAATTGGGCAAAGAGCTCGCTGTCTCCCAGCCAAAAAATATGTTTTCTGGGAACAGTGCTGAACTCGCTATCTATGACAGCGCATCTGTCGCCAGAGCGCGCACAGGACATTTAGCGCGCCGCGAAATCTTTTCGCCGCGGCTCAACTGTCCAGCTCAAAAGGTTTCAGAAAATGCTGGGTCTCATGGCCTCAGCAGCTTCAGTGCTCCAGTTGGGGCTGCTTCGCATGCGCCCACTGCAGCTATGGCTGAAAGCGCGGGTTCCGCCCAGGGCATGGACCACTGGTCAGTTTCGCCTCCGGGTCGGTCTGAAATGCGTCTCAGCTTTGGAGCCTTGGAAGAAAACCGACTGGTACCAGTCAGGTGTGAGTCTGGGGACTCCCTCGAGCGTGAAGGTGGTGTCCACGGACGCCTCCACCTCGGGATGGGGAGCGCTGCTCGAGGGCAGACCGTTCTTTGGCCAGTGGTCAGAACGGGAAAAGCTCCTACAAATAAACTGTCTGGAAATGATGGCAGTCGACAATGCGCTGCGGCGCTTCTGTCCCCAGATAAGGGGTCACCACGTCTTGGTCCGGTCGGACAACATGTCAGTGGTGGCGTACATAAATCGTCAGGGCGGCATCAAGTCCCGAAACCTTTACAGGCTGACGGAGTGCCTCCTGGTCTGGGCTCAGCACAACCTGCTTTCACTGAGAGCAGCGCACGTGCCTGGTCACCTGAATCTGGGACCAGACAGGCTGTCCAGAGACAATGTCCCAGCAGGGGAATGGTCGCTGCACCCGCAGACGATCCAACTGCTATCGGAGACATTCGGCAGAGCGCAGGTGGACCTGTTCGCGTCCAACGAGAACGCTCACTGTCCGAAATATTTCTCCATGAGCAAGGACGCGCTGGCCCGCGTTTGGCCCCGCTGCCCCCTCTATGCTTTCCCCCCCATCTCGCTCCTGCCTCGAGTGCTGGAACGGATCAGGGAAAATGGATGCCCAGTGCTGCTTGTGGCTCCGCTCTGGACAGACCAGGCTTGGTTTCCAGTCCTGATGCAGCTGACCAGCACTGCCCCGTGGCCAATACCATTGAGGAGAGACCTCCTCTCCCAGCCCAAGGGCTCGATTTGGCATCCTCGCCCCCAGCTATGGTCCCTGCACGCATGGGCCATCAACGGGTACCCGCTAACCTCCCGGAGGGAATGCTAAACACGATCACACAGGCAAGGGCCCCGTCTACAAGACGGCTCTACTCCTCGAAATGGTCTGTGTTCTCTGCCTGGTGTCAAGCTCAGGGCTTTTCACCTGTAGACTGCGGGGTCACGGAAGTGCTTTCCTTCCATCAAGAGCTGCTGGATAAGGGCAGAACCCCATCCACGCTCAAAGTGTACGTGGCAGCTATAGCAGCGTTTACAAAACCTGTGTCTGGCCAGTCACTGGGGAAGAACGACCTAGTCGTGCGATTCCTCAAGGGAGCTCGGAGGCTGAACCCTCCTAGACCTCCTTCAGTCCCGGTGTGGGACCTTTCTATGGTTTTGGAAGCCATGAAAGGTGCCCCGTTCGAGCCAATCCATTTGTCAGACATGAAGCGTCTGTCTTTCAAAACGGTGTTTCTTTTGGCTCTCGCTTCAGTGAAGCACATAGGGGACTTACAAGCGCTTTCAGTAAGCGCATCATGTATGGAGTTTGGGCCTAATGACTCAAAAGTCATACTCAAACCGAGGCACGGGTACGTGCCCAAATCCCTCAACACACCGTTCAGAGCCCAGGTGATTTCCCTGTGCGCTCTCTCGGTTCAAGATGAGGAGTAGGATGTGAGTCTCCTTTGCCCTGTCAGGGCACTGAGAGCTTATGTGTCCCGCTCGTCTGCCTTCAGGCAGACCGAGCAGCTCTTCGTTTTGTTTGGCGGACATTCCAAGGGACTGGCCGCATCAAAACAGAGCCTATCCAGATGGATAGTCGATGCCATAGCACTGGCTTACACTTCTAAGGGCTTGCAGTGTCCTTTGGGTGTCAGAGTGCACTCCACGAGAGGCGTGGCCTCGTCGTGGGCATGGTATAGTGGCGTTACCTTGCAAGATATCTGTACGGCTGCGGGCTGGGCCTCGCCGTCTACATTTATAAGGTTTTATAACCTAGAGGTTCCCGCCTTACAAGCCAAGCTTCTGTCGGTATATTATTCAGTTTTATCTGCCACGCTGTGCCGGCCCAGATGCTGAGTTTTGCTTGTGCATCGCTCACTGAGCGATAACACGGCTCCATGGGTGTTGAATAACCTGTACTATTACCCAGTTCAGGCTGAACACATTCACCCTGTCTGTGTGAAACACTATTAACATAACTAACCCCTATAGGATGCTATTTCATGGGGAATGATGCTTGCAGCCTCTCTTCTCCGACTCTCTGTGAGTCTATGGTGATTATGCACTACATGAGCCCCGGGCTACTGCCCTTGGGACTTTGGTGTCGGATCCCAGTACGCACGGCGTTTTGCATTGTGTTCCCCATAGCGTAAGATATTACGCAGTACGAGAGATACTCTCGTAAGAGAACGTACTCGGTTACTAACGTAACCTCGGTTCTCTCTAGAGAGGGAACGAGTACTGCGTATCTTGCCGTGCATACAAAGCTCTGGTTCGCTTCGGCGATGAAAAGCAGTGTACCAGCCTTATCGAGCAATATTTACAGGGCGAAATTGCGCCCTTTTCTGGCGGGACGTGACGAAATGGGCGCGAAATGCCCCCATAGGTTTAAGTCACGCAGCGCCTCTCTCGATAGGCTCCTGCTGTTTGCCGCAGGGCAGCCAATGGGCGCGCGAGCCGTCCTGCCTATATCTGCATGCTGCTGCACAGCGTTTTACATTAATTCAAAATTAAGGATAATTTTTTGCTTCAATATCTCGTGGAAAAGAGGTTTTCCCCATAGCGTAAGATATTACGCAGTACTCGTTCCCTCTCTAGAGAGAACCGAGGTTACGTTAGTAACCGAGTACGTTTTTGGACTGCTTTATGGATTTTGAACCTTTGCCTGGCTGACTACGGATTTGGATTACCCAAATAAACTACTGCACTTGGACCTAACCTTTTGTGTGCGTGTCCTGACAATGATATTTTGAATACACGTTCTGCATTACATTGGGTACGAAACATTAGTTATTTTGTTCTACAAATGCAACGTTGAGTATTGTCCCAATGTAACCGATATGTTTAAGGGAAGTTTAAGTTTGCCATATTAGACTTATATGGTAACCTAGTATTTCATAAAGAGGGGTATGTAATGTTATCGATCTACGTGTGATGATTTGCATACTGAATGTGGATTGGTTGTTAGCTCTCTGTATGAGAGCAGTTGATATCCAGTAAAGACGGAAGCTAGACGAAAACATGTGCTCTTGATTATTTCTTGGTAGGACACTATTTTGAGTGACTGCACAAGAACAATACACCCTCCCTCATTGTTTTCTCATTAACTAAAGTAAAATTATTTCACAATCAAGAGGCTAACGAATAATTTATGCATGAATAAAAATGAACAATTTTAGCCAATTGTTATCCCAATTGTTATCCCCCCTTTTATTTTTTAGGACCCCTTGAGATGTACCATCGTGTTCTCGAGGGATCCCAGGGGAAACATTCCAGTGGCAGTGCATTTAAAGAAAACAAAAAACCCCACCAATTAGATATATTAGATTATGATACTGTCTCTACTAATAACGGTTCGGATTATTACTTTGCACAAAACCTTCCAATAAGACATTTTAAGCATTGCATGAAACACCATATGTGATGATATGCGCGCGCCAGAACATCTGAAGCAGACTGACACGCGCATGCGCGCACGCGTGAGAGAGCTTCGTGGGCACAGAACGAGAGCCGTGTGTTCGTCTTTTCTGCAACACACATGGTGAAAAGGTGAGTTTCATTATTTTGGTGTAATTATATGTACGTATGCATTATTGTGTATTGTGAGGCAAAACGGTATTATATGATATGCATCCATGATGCTCGTAAATAGGCTGATTTATGTCGCGCAAACTGCATTCCACATATAAATATAATAAATAAACAAACAGAAACGTGTATTTAATCGAATGTCAGTCAGTGAGTATAAATATAATCACGATTCAATAAATAAATTGAAATCCATTATAAATAATGATTATAATGAAAGATGAAAAATATGATGCAGCTGATTTGACTACTTAAACTGACATATGTGCATGACATTACTTTTTCTAGGCATTTGGCATTAATTGATCAATACTACAAAAATGTAATAAACAGTTTCTAAATGATGATTATAATAATACTAAAAGAATGGCTGTGTGATTGTAAACAGCATCTGTTGATCTCAGGTGTTGTGTTGTGATTGTTCTCTCGGGATGTGTGTTTGCTGTGTGTCTCCTGTGTATTGTGGCATTCAGGCCTCTCACACCTGAGGGCTGATTCAATTAATTAAGCGTTACAAGTGTTAAATGTGTTGCATCATCTTCTCTCCTGTGTGAAAGCATCTGGTGGACTGAAAGTTGTGTCTGCAGCCGATGGGCTCTGAACTGGTGGAGATGGGAAAGAACGCTGAACACACCAGTGGAGCACAGGATCCAGACGGCTCGATACACACTCCGTCCCGAACCCTGGACTCGTCACACACTCCGTCGAACGCCTGCTGCTTCTGCTGGTGCTGTTGCTGCAGCTGCTCCTGGTGAGGAAACACTCGTATTTAAAGGGATAGTTCACCCAGAAATGAAGATTAGCCCATGATTTACTCGCCCTCAACTCATCCTAGATATTCTTCTTTCAGACGAACACAATCAGAGTTATATAAAAAAATGTCCTGGCTCTTCCAAGCTTTATAATGGCAGTGGGTGGATATTTTTTGAAGTCCATCAAAGTGCATCCATCCATATTATGATGGATGGATGCACTTTTATGATGGATAAATGCACTTTTATGATGGATAGATGCACTTTTATGATGAATAGATGCACTTTTACGATGGATGGATGCACTTTTATCATGAATAGATGCACTTTTATCATGAATAGATGCACTTTTATCATGAATAGATGCACTTTTTATGGACTTCAAAAAAGAAACCGGCCATTCACTGCCATTATAAAGCTTGGAAGAGCCAGGACATTTTTTTATATAACTCAGATTGTATTCGTCTGAAAGAAGAATGTCATATACACCTAGGATGACTTGAGGGTGAGTAAATCATCGGCTAATCTTAATTTTTGGGTGAACTATCCCTTTAATCTCAAATGAGCGTTCATGAGAGAACCACGACACATGTTGTGTTGACGCAAGAGAAGGCATTGTTTTGTGAACTTCCGTTGGAGATTAATATTTTGTAAAACATTGTTTTTACAACTTTAGGTAAACTTGGATATAATACATATTCTCTGTACAATTCAGGTAAACATTTTTTTTGCAGCGCATTTTAAGTGAACTGAAGAATAAGTCAAGTGTGGTTGAGATATTTCACTGTGTGCTAGAAAACTTCGTTAAGGCTAATGTAGACTGAGCTTAGAAGTGCATCTCGTATTCATTAGGAGCCTCTCCTGAGACATTCAGGCATCACAGAAAACATGTTTTTATAATGTGTGTGTGTGTGTGTGTGTAGTCTGACAGTACGCTCTGCTAAGGAGGAAAAAACTATGACGACGATCTCAGAAGAACGAGAGGAGACTGATATCGAACAGATGTGAGTTGTGTTATTATAAGTTAAAAAAAATTATATTGCAAAAGTAGTCGCTTTTAAGAACATCCCTCTTGGGAATTTTAAAGGGGTCATGACATGCCTTTTTATTTCTTTAATGTTCCTTGAGGTTTATTTATAATGTTAGTAAAGTTTGTTTTGAACAAACAAATATATATTGAACATATATTTGCAAAAAAAGAAATTCATCCCTCATTTTGCCTAGTGGTTGGAATTTTGATTCATCCCAGTTACGGGAGTCTCTTTAATGACAACACTGCAGATATACAAAGAATGAGCTTCTTCTTCAACCTTCAAGTACTGTTTAGCCTTTGCTTTAGCATTGCAGCGCTTTCAGAAACCCTCCTCCCTCCCCAGCTCCACCTGTATAGATCTGTATAGGTAATTCATGTACGCTATATTGTACAGGAGCATATTTTGGCAGTAGAAAGTCCCATACTTTGAAAAAAATACCGTACTTGCAGTGTAGCAGATTTATTCTGCCAAGACGAAACATATCAACATTGTCATATCCATTACCATAACACTCCAAGAGTGGTCATGACAGAACTATAACTCATTTTATTTTGAACTAAATCAGAACTATAGACAATCACAGTCCATCTTGACAAATAACACACAAGACCTTGTCTTTATTGGACACAGTCTTGAGGACCTACAGCGTGTAATTGTTCAGACGTATATGCCGTCAGAAAGTGATTCATGACGTCCTTCGTAGTGTGGACTGTTACCAGAATGCAAAGTAGCAACAGTGATGAACAATCTGTAAAGCTGTAATCCTTTAGAGAAACCTTTTAAAACAGTTTACTGCGGTGGTCTCAAACTCAATTCCTGGAGGGCCACAGCTCTGCACAGTTTAGCACCAACCAGCTCAAACTCACACCTGCAAGGAAGTTTTTAGCAATCCTGAAGACCTTGATTAGCTGGATCAGGTGTGTTTGATTAGGGTTGGCGCAAAACTGTGCAGAGCTCTGGCCCTCCAGGAATTGAGTTTGAGACCACTGGTTTACTGTGTTCAACAGTGTTTTTATAGGGCAACACCTCTAATCTCGGCTCATTCATTTGACACCTGTTCGTCTTTAGAGAATCCATTAGCCTTTTTCCTCCCTGTGTGGTGAATGTTTACACTGTGTGTTCAATAAAGTCATGAACATGTATCGATAGTGTGTTATGTTCTAAAGCAGAGATAGTGTGTTAAGGGGTCAGATTTATCTTTCCCCACAATTGACAGAATTTTCTGGCAATCCGTGTTTTCACTGTTATACGGTAGAGGGTGCTATTACACATCTTCTGAAAGAGTACATAATCTCCAGATCCAAAAGAAGAAGAAGCAGAAACAAGTAAAGAAGAAGCAGAAACAAGTAAAGAAGAAACAGAAACAAGTAAAGAAGAAGCTGAAACAAGTAAAGAAACAGAAACAAGTAAAGAAGAAGCTGAAACAAGTAAAGAAGAAGCAGAAACAAGTAAAGAAGAAGCAGAAACAAGTAAAGAAACAGAAACAAGTAAAGAAGAAGCTGAAACAAGTAAAGAAGAAGCAGAAACAAGTAAAGAAACAGAAAAAAGTAAAGAAGCTGAAACAAGTAAAGAAGAAGCAGAAACAAGTAAAGAAGAAGCAGAAACAAGTAAAGAAACAGAAACAAGTAAAGAAGAAGCTGAAACAAGTAAAGAAGCAGAAACAAGTAAAGAAGAAGCAGAAACAAGTAAAGAAACAGAAACAAGTAAAGAAGAAGCAGAAACAAGTAAAGAAACAGAAACAAGTAAAGAAGCAGAAACAAGTAAAGAAGAAGCAGAAACAAGTAAAGAAACAGAAACAAGTAAAGAAGAAGCAGAAACAAGTAAAGAAACAGAAACAAGTAAAGAAGAAGCAGAAACAAGTAAAGAAACAGAAACAAGTAAAGAAACAGAAACAAGTAAAGAAGAAGCTGAAACAAGTAAAGAAACAGAAACAAGTAAAGAAACAGAAACAAGTAAAGAAGAAGCTGAAACAAGTAAAGAAACAGAAACAAGTAAAGAAACAGAAACAAGTAAAGAAGAAGCTGAAACAAGTAAAGAAACAGAAACAAGTAAAGAAACAGAAACAAGTAAAGAAGAAACAGAAACAAGTAAAGAAGAAGAAGAAACAAGTAAAGAAGAAGCAGAAACAAGTAAAGAAGCAGAAACAAGTAAAGAAACAGAAACAAGTAAAGAAGAAGCAGAAACAAGTAAAGAAACAGAAACAAGTAAAGAAACAGAAACAAGTAAAGAAGAAACAGAAACAAGTAAAGAAACAGAAACAAGTAAAGAAGAAACAGAAACAAGTAAAGAAGAAGAAGAAACAAGTAAAGAAGAAGCAGAAACAAGTAAAGAAGCAGAAACAAGTAAAGAAACAGAAACAAGTAAAGAAGAAGCAGAAACAAGTAAAGAAACAGAAACAAGTAAAGAAGAAACAGAAACAAGTAAAGAAGAAGCAGAAACAAGTAAAGAAGAAGCAGAAACAAGTAAAGAAACAGAAACAAGTAAAGAAGAAGCTGAAACAAGTAAAGAAACAGAAACAAGTAAAGAAACAGAAACAAGTAAAGAAGAAACAGAAACAAGTAAAGAAGAAGCAGAAACAAGTAAAGAAGAAGCAGAAACAAGTAAAGAAACAGAAACAAGTAAAGAAGAAGCAGAAACAAGTAAAGAAGAAGCAGAAACAAGTAAAGAAGCAGAAACAAGTAAAGAAGCAGAAACAAGTAAAGAAGAAACTGTCACAGTGTCTGGTTTGTGTTTCCCTGGGTAACCACCAGAGGTCCTCTTCCACCACAGTGTCATTCACTCATACTACATTTCCCATCATCCTGTTCTGTCACTCATTGATCATTGCACACAGCTGTTTCCCGTCACCTTGTTAGTATCTGTGTGTATATATACCCTGTTTGTTCAGTGTTTGTCACGGAGTCCTTGTTACATGTCATGTCACTTCCGAAGTTCTGGTTTGCTGATTTCTTGTTTTTGTTCTTGTGTTTGGATTGACTATTTGGAGTTTGACCCTTGCCTGGACTGGTTTTTGTGAGTACGGATTACCCTAATAAAATACTGCAATTGGATCTTACCGTTTCCCGTGTGTGTATCATGACAGAAACAAGTAAAGAAATAGAAACAAGTAAAGAAGAAGCAGAAACAAGTAAAGAAGAAGCAGAAACAAGTAAAGAAGAAGCAGAAACAAGTAAAGAAGAAGCAGAAACAAGTAAAGAAGAAACAGAAACAAGCGAAGAAGACGAACATGTAAAATAACACGATCATCAAACATTCAACAGCGTATAAATGAAAACTGCGTAACGTTACTGAATGAAGTGTCGAACCCATGAAGGGTTAACGACTGAAGCTTCGAGGTGTTGAAGGACTCGATCGACTCTGTGTTTGATCATCGCTCTGAATCCCATCCGGACGAAGTCTTTGACAAAACACCATTTTCTCAGCTTTTTTCATGCATGAAGCTAGAATAAAATGTTTGTTTTATTGTTTAAAAGCAGAGGATCTGTTCTATCTTTTTATATATATATATATATATATATATATATATATATATACAGGTCCTTCTCAAAAAATTAGCACATTGTGATAAAGTTCATTATTTTCCATAATGTAATGATAAAAATTAAACTTTCATATATTTTAGATTCATTGCATACCAACTGAAATATTTCAGGTCTTTTATTGTTTTAATACTGATGTTTTTGGCATACAGCTCATGAAAACCCAAAATTCCTGTCTCAGAAAATTAGCATATCATGAAAAGGTTCTCTAAACGAGCTATTAACCTAATCATCTGAATCAACTAACTAACTCTAAACACCTGCAAAAGATTCCTGAGGCTTTTAAAAACTCCCAGCCTGTTTCATTACTCAAAACCGCAATCATGGGTAAGACTGCCGACCTGACTGCTGTCCAGAAGGCCATCATTGACACCCTCAAGCAAGAGGGTAAGACACAGAAAGAAATTTCTGAACAAATAGGCTGTTCCCAGAGTGCTGTATCAAGGCACCTCAGTGGGAAGTCTGTGGGAAGGAAAAAGTGTGGCAAAAAACGCTGCACAACGAGAAGAGGTGACCGGACCCTGAGGAAGATTGTGGAGAAGGACCGATTCCAGACCTTGGGGGACCTGCGGAAGCAGTGGACTGAGTCTGGAGTAGAAACATCCAGAGCCACCGTGCACAGGCGTGTGCAGGAAATGGGCTACAGGTGCCGCATTCCCCAGGTCAAGCCACTTTTGAACCAGAAACAGAGGCAGAAGCGCCTGACCTGGGCTACAGAGAAGCAGCACTGGACTGTTGCTCAGTTTTGCATGTCATTCGGAAATCAAGGTGCCAGAGTCTGGAGGAAGACTGGGGAGAAGGAAATGCCAAAATGCCTGAAGTCCAGTGTCAAGTACCCACAGTCAGTAATGGTCTGGGGTGCCATGTCAGCTGCTGGTGTTGGTGCACTGTGTTTTATCAAGGGCAGGGTCAATACAGCTAGCTATCAGGAGATTTTGGAGCACTTCATGCTTCCATCTGCTGAAAGCTTTATGGAGATGAAGATTTCATTTTTCAGCACAACCTGGCACCTGCTCACAGTTCCAAAACCACTAGTAAATGGTTTACTGACCATGGTATTACTGTGCTCAATTGGCCTGCCAACTCTCCTGACCTGAACCCCATAGAGAATCTGTGGGATATTGTGAAGAGAAAGTTGAGAGACACAAGACCCAACACTCTGGATGAGCTTAAGGCCGCTATCGAAGCATCCTGGGCCTCCATAACACCTCAGCAGTGCCACAGGCTGATTGCCTCCATGCCACGCCGCATTGAAGCAGTCATTTCTGCAAAAGGATTCCAGACCAAGTATTGACTATTGAGTGCATAACTGAACATAATTATTTGAAGGTTGACTTTTTTTTTTGTATTAAAAACACTTCTTTTATTGGTCGGATGAAATATGCTATTTTTTTTAGACAGGAATTTGGGGTTTTCATGAGCTGTAGGCCAAAATCATCAGTATTAAAACAATAAAAGACCTGAAATATTTCAGTTGGTGTGCAATGAATCTAAAATACATGAAAGTTAAATTTTTATCATTACATTATGGAAAATAATGAACTTTATCACAATATGCTAATTTTTTGAGAAGGACCTGTATATATATATATATATATATATATATACCATATTTAGATATTCATACAACAAAATATTCTGGGGGCCATGAAAGTTTTGTGAAAATTCTCAAAAATGCTGGCGCTGGCTGGCAACTAGATGGGTAAAGAGTTAAAGATGTGTCCCACATGTCCTGATGTCCCGTCTCCTCTAGGCCTCAGCTCACCCTGGAGGAGGTTCAGTCGTGGGGAGAGTCATTCGAGCGCTTGATAAAAAGTGCTCAAGGTCGTTCGCACTTCCAACAGTTTCTCAAGTCTGAGTTTAGTGAAGAAAACCTGAAATTCTGGGTCATCTGTGAGGATCTAAAGAAAGAGACCAACAAAACCACGGTTGAACAGACTGTGAAACAAATATACGAGGACTACGTCTCTGTAATGTCACCTAAAGAGGTATATATGCTCATTTCCTCATGATAACTCTATGCTCTGTGCTTTTGCTTATACTTTTGTTGTTAAACATGAATATCTATAGCCGTGTTTCCACCGAAATGAACCTGAACAATTTGTCCCAGGAACTTTTTTTCAGACCTGTTGCTGTCTGGGTTTCCACTGTGATTTAAAGTACCGTGAAGATTAGGCAAATTAGTCCGGTGACGCAGGACTGCGCGCTACTTTCCAGTCCCCGCTGGATTTCATCCTCTGAATTTAAGCTTAATAAAGCCTGAAACTCATCATCGGTTGTATTTTTTAAACTCGGTTGTTGCTTCGAATAGCAAATAACTCAAGGGGCTTTCGCACAGGAGAAACTTTTTCATAGTTCCTAGAACTATTGGCGGAAGTTCCCGGATGTTGGTGTGTTCGCACCGCAGGAACTAGGAACGATTTTAGTTCTAGGAACTCCTTTTGGAGGAACTGATTTACTCCTACTTCAAAGTTAGGTCTAAACCAGCACTATAGGAACTATCCGTGACATTAGAGTACCCTGATTGGCCGAACGCATGCGAAACACCAGCACCCGCCATTATTAAAAAAGCTGTGTAAACACAGATTATAGCCTATATATTTACTCCAGAAACTAATATGTAAAACAGTGATAGAAGGGCGTCTTAACCTGTAGAAAGTGCTCCCCTTTGGCACATGGACTCTCCCAGTCACCCCTGTCATTCAACGAGAAATGGACTGTTCCAAACTTTCCACCGGAGTTCGCGAAGTGAAGGGGAAGAGAGTAGACAGATAATAAAGGGAAAAGGAGATCGGTTGAATACTGTATATAGTTTGTAGAGTGAAATATAGTGCATTAGCCCAAATCGGAGGAGTTTTATCGATTGTGCGTGTGCGTGCATCACACTAACCACACATCTATGCACATTTAATAAACCTACAATTTGGAATATAACCTGAGTGAGACATCATTGTTCTGACCGGACAAACTGCAGCCTTCAACCAAACCTGAACTAGCAATTAGAGTGAATACTCACAAGATTTTTCATGGTCCTTCGAGCCGGATTGTTGAATTGCTACAGAGATGTCTCAACCCAAGAGAGAAGCGCCTGTCGTGCGTCCACGAAGACAGATCAACCCACCAACTCATTTAGTGGATTATGAGCTTGGTGAGCCATTGACACATCGACAGCCATTCCCAGACTTCAGCCATAGCAGAGCCCAGTCACCAAGTATGGTAGCACAGACCCGATCGTCTTCTCCGGTCAGTCAAGAGTTAGATCAGGATAAGTGGACACTGAGAGATGAATGGCAAAGTGAAAGATCCGATGGGCGAGTAGAAGAGGACGTAGAGCTTACAGCCATGCTGCAGGTGATGAAACGCGAGAACGCTGACTTGCGGCTACAAACCAGCCAGCTTCCAGAGATTATTTCAGCATTACAGGAGATGCGACAACAGAATGCCATGTTACATCACGAACTTCAAAGTCTTAAGGCAGAAAGGGGAGCCCCCTCCAGGCCAGTGACTTTACCAGCGCTATCTCCAGGTCCCTTTCCTCCTGTGGTGAGCCCTGAGACTCCACAACGGTTCCGTCCTACTCCAGCCCCACGGAAAACCCCCCCAACGCCGCCTACGGCCATTAGGGAGCTGCGCCCAGCTACAGTAGATGAGCGCCTTGGATTAGCTGAGGATTTCAGAAACATGGACATTTCCTCCTCAATACCTGATAGAGTACCACCACAAGTGCGTTACAGCGACCCACCTCAACCCAGGTACTCTCGTTCCTCCCAAACACATTCCAGCTTATCAGTCAGAGTTCGAGACCACAGCATATAACAGTATGCCACCTCCGCATCCAGGCCACAGACAAGCGTTTTATCAGCCTTCATCAATGCAGGAGAAAATGTACCGAGGCCCTGCTCCAACCATTCCCTTCCTAACATCCCCTGATCCTAGGGAGTTCTCTCGACTGAGAATAGCATTGGAGAACATTTTGCCTGAGGATGCAACAGAGCGATTCAAATATCAGATCCTCACTGACCATCTTAAGTTGGAGGAAGCCCTACTTGTGGCAGACTCATACAGTAACTCAAACTTTCCTTTCACAAACACCATGAGAGCCCTCAATAAAATGTATGGCCAGCCACATCAGCTAGCCTTACAACGCATTGCAGAACTGATGGATGGACCAAACATTTGAAGTGGAGATGTGAAAACGTTTCGCATGTTCGGACTCCAAGTGCGTTCCCTGGTCAGTATGTTGGAACAGCTGGGTCAGAAAGGCAATGTCGAGTTGGAGTGTGGATCACATGTGTCCAGACTGATGAGCAAACTGCCACATGATCTCAGGTCCAGTTTCAAGAGGTACACTCATCCTCTTCATGTCACTATCCCCACATTATTGGACTTTGCGGACTGGCTTGAGTACGAGCTACAAGTTCAGGATGACCACACTGACTATACCAGTCAGTCTAGAGTTTCGACAGTGCCGAGGAGGGAGATGAGGAGAGACTCTAGACAGCCCCGCAAACCCACTACCATCCTCCTTGGTACAGAGAAACCAAAGGCCAGTCCAGCATCACCAGTTTATCCACCCAAACCAACTGCTGCTAAGAGAGAAGGGGTGAATGTTTACTGTCCATACTGCGACAACAACAGACATTTTCTGAGTGGCTGTGAGAACTTTAAGTTACTCAACAAAGAGCAGAAGGTGAATTGGATTAAAGGCCAAAATAGATGCTGGCGCTGTGGGCGTGGTCATCATGCTGCCAATTGCACACTGAAAGCCCTCTGTCCATCTTGTAACAGAAAGCACTTGCTGGCCTTACATGATGTAAATGACCAGAGCAGAGCCACAGAAGAATCGGTTCCAGCCAGTGCAGTCTTGTATGTGGATCGTCCAACCTGTGACAATAAAATTCTGCTGAAGGTGGCTAAAGTTCTGCTCCGAAATGGCAACAAATCCATGGAGGCATATGCAATCCTCGATGATGGGTCAGAGCGGACCATCATCCTACATGAAGCTGTGCAGAAGTTGAATCTGAAGGGTCAGCCAGAGGACTTAGTTCTCCGTACAGTCAGGCAAGATACACAGACCCTTCACGGGGCGGCTGTGACCTTTACTGTGTCTTCAGTGGCTAACCCTCGTAAGGCTTTCATGATACGGAGCGCATTCACAGCCAACAGCCTGGGTTTAGCAGAGCACACGCATCCCATCAAGGTACTCCAGAAGAAGTACAAGCATCTTGCAGGCCTGCCACTACAGCACCTTCACAAAGTGAAACCAGTAGTTCTCATCGGTTCTGACTGCCCTCACCTCATCACACCCATAGAACCAGTCAGACTGGGTCCACCTGGTGGCCCTGCTGCTGTGAGAACACGCCTAGGATGGACACTACAGGGACCCGCACAAGAATTAACCAGCAGACTTTCCCCACAGCAATGTCTTTTCACCAGCTTACGGCCCACAAACGACCTTTATGCGAATGTGGAGAAACTGTGGAAAATGGACATTCTTCCATATCAAAATGAGAAGGTACTGACAAGGTCTAGACAAGACAAAGAGTCCATCCAACTTCTCCAGGACAAAACCGTGAGGGTGGATGTTAACAGAATCCAGCGCTATGCGACCCCTCTTCTACGTGCCAAAGATATGCCATGTCTACATGCACCCAAAGAAGCTGTCCTGCCACAATTAAGGGGAATAGAGAATCGGCTGAACAAGAATCCTGATCAAGCGGCGGCCTACCAAGAGGAGATAGTCAGGTTACAGCAAGCTGGCTACATTACAAAACTCACTCCTAAGCAGGTGGACTGTTCCAAAGAGAGCTGGTACATTCCACATCATTTGGTGGAGCATAATGGAAAGAAAAGGGTTGTCTTCAACTGTTCGTTTGTTTACCAAGGCCACAACCTGAACGAGTACTTGCTCCCTGGTCCACCACTCAGTCCTTCTCTTCTGTCAGTTCTTCTGCGATTTAGAGAACATTCCATCGCCATTAGTAGTGACATTCGTGGGATGTTCCACCAGGTACGCCTTTTGCCTGAGTACAAACCACTACTGAGATTCATTTGGAGAAATCTTCAGAGAGACAAGGCACCAGACGTGTATGAATGGCAAGTACTTCCATTCGGAACAACGTGCAGTCCTTGCTGCGCAACATACGCGTTACAGAAGCACGTCCTGGATCACAGTGAGTCTGAAGACACACAGTTCTCAGTAGAGAAATCTTTCTATGTTGACAACTGCCTTCAGAGCTTCACCTCAAGTGAGACAGCGAAAGTTCTTGTAGACCGACTCCGTAGTCTCTTATCTTCCGGAGGCTTTGACCTAAGACAGTGGGCGAGCAATGATCCATCGGTCATCAGCCACCTGCCAGTTGAGGCTCGATCTCAAAGCAGCATCCAGTGGCTCAGCGAAGGTCACCAAGATGCACAAGAGTCAACTCTTGGGTTACACTGGCATTGCTCATCAGACACACTCTCCTATAAGCAGCGGCGGACAGACCACCCACTTCCAACTATGCGGAGCATATATCATATCCTCGCTAGCCAGTATGACCCGATAGGTTATATTGTGCCATTCACAACACGGGCCAAGGTGATCGTACAGAAGTTATGGGACAAGAAAAGAGAGTGGGACGATCCCCGTCTGCCTGAGAATCTGTTGAACTTGTGGAAAGCATGGGAGAGTGAGCTGGATGGTTTACAGCACGTTGTTTTGCCAAGGGCTTACTGCAGTAAAGAACTGGATCAGCCTACCAGCATGAGGCAGATCCACATTTTCTGTGACGCTTCAGAGCGAGCCTATGGTTCCGTGGCCTACTTACGAACTGAAAACCTGGAAGGTAGAGTGGAAGTAGCCTTTGTAACCGGTAGATCTCGGGTAGCCCCAAAAAAGCAGCAAACCATTCCATGGTTGGAGTTATGTGCAGCACTCACAGGTGCACAACTCGCAAAAGTTCTGAAGACAGAGCTAACTTTGCCCATCCACAGCGTCACTCTGTGGTCTGACTCCACAACTGTCCTTACCTGGCTGCTGTCACACTCATGTCGTTTTAAAGTTTTCGTAGGCACCAGAGTGGCAGAAATCCAGGAACTCACGGAGTCTGATAACTGGAGATACGTGCCATCAAAAGAGAACCCCGCAGATGACATCACAAAGGGAAAACTGCTGTGTGACATAGGCCAGGAAAGCAGATGGAATAAGGGGCCAAAATTCCTCAGACAGACAACTGACCACTGGCCGGAGATGCCACCATTTACGACCATTGATCAGGACAGTGAACTGAGAAAGCCAATCTTCATTGGCCTATCAATCTCGACTCCACCTACTCCCGATCCACAGGAATACCATACACTTCCAGAGTTACTGAAAGCTTACATCCAGCATGCCAACGGGGCGGCCACCGATATCCCAACAGCAGATGACTACAAAGAGGCAGAAATTGCAGTACTCCATCAGAGCCAAACTGACTCATTTCCAGACGAACTGTCCTTCCTCAGAGCAGGTAAATCCTTGCCAAAAAATAGTCGCTTGCTGTGCTTAGCCCCGGAATTTGATGAGGACACCAAACTCATACGCGTTGGCGGTCGTCTCCGTCAGATCAGCCAGCTAGAGGAAGATACAATACATCCTATTGTCCTCGACTCGTCTCATCCAACTACCAAACTGGTAATCAAGGACTATGACGATCGGCTACATCACCCAGGACCAGATAGGGTGTTTGCTGAACTTCGGAGAAAATACTGGGTGATACGGGGACGGGCTGCAGTCAGAAACCATCAACGACAATGTGCAGAGTGTCAGAGATGGCGGGGACAACCACATCCACCAAGAATGGCGGACCTCCCACCTGCCAGATTGAGGATCCATCAACCTGTCTTCTATTCAACAGGTGTGGACTGCTTTGGACCTTACGCTATAAAGGTGGGACGCAGGAATAAGAAAAGATGGGGAATCATCTTCAAATGCATGACTTCCCGTGCAGTCCACATTGACATACTCACCAGCATTGACACAGATTCCTTCTTGATGGCTTTACGACGATTCATCTCCAGGCGTGGTAAACCCTTTGAGCTCCTGTCCGACCAAGGCACCAACTTTAAAGGAGGAGAAAGGGAACTGAAAGAGTCATTCATCGCCCTTCATCCTGAGCTTCAAGCCCAACTCGCCAGCCAACAAATAAGATTCAGCTTTAATCCACCCAGTTCACCCCATTTCGGTGGATGTTGGGAGAGAGAAATTCGTTCTTTAAAGGCTGCACTTCACGTCACCATTGGCAGCCAGACAGTCACAGAAGAAGTGCTGAGAACTGTCTTCATAGAAATAGAAGGAATCCTCAACTCCAAACCCATTGGCTACACTTCTTCGGACATTGCGGATCCAGATCCAGTTACTCCAAACATCTTGTTGATGGGGCGGCGAGATGCCTCATTACCGCAAGTGGTATACCAAAACTCTGAACTCCTGAGCCGTAAGAGATGGAGACATAGCCAGCTCTTGGCTGACCACTTTTGGAGGCACTTTATTCAGCACTACCTACCCAACCTCCAAATCAGACAGAAATGGAGGACTGAAGAAGCTGACCTGCAAGTCGGTGACACAGTCATGATCGTGGACCAACAACTGCCCCGCGCTCTTTGGCCCGTAGGGATAATTGTTCAGGTATTTGCTGGGTTGGACAAGAGAGTCAGATCTGCGGAAATACAGGTTAACGGCAAAACTTACACCCGACCTGTAGCCAAAATTATTTGTCTGCCCTCTCTTCCCGACTAGCTTTAGATTTAATGTAGCAAAGTCACTTAAAGTTGGCAAATTCACACTGTGAATTTGGGGGCGGCTGTAGAAAGTGCTCCCCTTTGGCACATGGACTCTCCCAGTCACCCCTGTCATTCAACGAGAAATGGACTGTTCCAAACTTTCCACCGGAGTTCGCGAAGTGAAGGGGAAGAGAGTAGACAGATAATAAAGGGAAAAGGAGATCGGTTGAATACTGTATATAGTTTGTAGAGTGAAATATAGTGCATTAGCCCAAATCGGAGGAGTTTTATCGATTGTGCGTGTGCGTGCATCACACTAACCACACATCTATGCACATTTAATAAACCTACAATTTGGAATATAACCTGAGTGAGACATCATTGTTCTGACCGGACAAACTGCAGCCTTCAACCAAACCTGAACTAGCAATTAGAGTGAATACTCACAAGATTTTTCATAACCTTTATGCTGAGGAGAAAACCCAACGCAGCTTTGAGGGGACCAAGAGAAACATGATTATGTGTTTCTGCTCAGCTAGGAACACTGGACATCAAACACACGGCAAACGCTAATAACTTTTCATATACTGTCTTTCTATGTATAACAGTTCTATCTAATAACGTATTAGACAGGACTGTTAGACAGATCGTAAACTAATGAACATGGAGAATGTGAGCACTGTTACCCCTTTTCCACCAAAGCATTCTGAGAGCCGGTACGGAGCCGGTGCCTACACACGAACCAGTTCGTTGTGTTTCGACAGCCAAAGAACCGGTTCTTGGCCAGGAAAATTGCTTCCAAAGTGGCACCAACTCTTTGCTGGACTAGAACCGTTCTTTTACCACGTCATGCTTACGTTGGGGGCTGGGGGCGGGGCACAAATGTGTTCTAAACATCTTCTTCTGACCCCAATATAGGATTGCAAAGCCAGGAGAAACATTTGCAGAAAGAGGATGTAGTCCGCCATTGTAATTGTTATGCTTGAAGTTGGCGCAAGCGTTTCTAGCTAAGACGTATAACGACGTACACAGTGACGTAACAAAGTCGTTCGCTGGGCTCTCTAGTCAGTGGAAAAACAAACAGGTTCTGAGAAGGTTGAACCAACTCTGAACCAACTTTGAACCAGCACCAGTTCCGAACCATTTCTTTTTTGGTGGAAAGGGGTTATGTGTGACTCTGGGTCTGGCGTTCTTAGCATGTCAAAATAAAAGTCACAACAACAAGCGTGTCTTACGTCACTTCAGAGTTCCTACTGGCGGTGCGAATGCAACCAGGAAAACGTTCCTAAGGGAACCATTAGACCACCCTAGAACTACCCGGTGCGAAATCCCCTTCTTACTGCACGCATCGCAAACGATTTTTAAAAATGGTGGTTGAAATGAAAGAGTCAAATTGCGTGGATTCAGCCAATCAAAATGCGGCATTAACTCAACCAATCAGCATGTTCAGAGCCCAAGTCCCACTACTGAAGTTCCTGAACTTTGAAAAAGTAGTACCTCGCAAGCAGGAGGAAATTCTTACCTGGAGCTTCATTTAGATCTTCGTTCCTGCGGTCGAAACCAAAAGTCCCTAGTTCCCGGGGAAAGTTCCTGCAGTGGAAACACGGCTCATGATTACCTGTGTTTGTGTATCCAGGTGAGTCTGGACTCGCGTGTGCGGGAAGTGATCCACAACAACATGCAGGAACCCTCCTCATGCACGTTTGACGAGGCACAGCAGCAGATCTACATGCTCATGCAGAGAGACTCCTTCCCACGGTTCATGAACTCCAGCATGTACGCAGACCTCCTTCAGAGCCTTCAGACGCCCAACGAGTCCTAACACACACACACACATGAACATACACACTTTAGACACGCTTCCCTGTAGACCTCATAGATCCCTGTTTGGACGTATCTTTCATCCCAGGTGATCGGGTCAGACGAGACAGATCCGGGGTCTCATTTATAACCGTTGCGTCGCACAAAACAGGTCCTGAAAGAGCCGTACGCCACTTCACACACATACGTTGTCATTTATAAAAACAAACTTGACGGGAGAATGTGTAAGTACATCTGTAAGTTACTCTGAGACATGCATACGAACATTCAGGAGACGGAGCAGTTTGGCGACACCGATGGTGATCTGAGGTACTGACAGCAGATGAAGGAAAACCAATTTAATATTCATTACGTACACTTTTAGTAACGATCCTACGCACAGTTTTATAAATGAGACCCCAGGTATTTACACAATTCTCAAATGCATCTCCTGTGACTACTTTTATTGCATTTTGTTGACCGAAGGGTCTCAGATTTAGGGCTACATACGTCACATTACTGCTAAACACACGCCTTATATTCATGTAGGTCCCCAGAAACTGAAGCATGAACTCCACGAGACCTCTGAACGGTCCTCTGAATCATGAACTCTGAACGTGAGGTTCAGGAACTGTTTGAGAAGCGTAACAGAGTTCAAGGTGTTGCCTTGGCCTCCAAATGCCCCAGATCTCAATCCAATTGAGCATCTATGAGGAGCGCTGGACCAACAAATCTGATCCATGGAGGCCTGACCTCGCAACTTGCAGGACCTAAAGGACCTGCTGCGAAAGTCTTGGACTTCTGCAGTCCATTTCCCAATGCGGGACCAGAACCAGTTCAGGGTGGTGAGGGACTCCCACTTTTTCCATTGAAGTTTTCAACTTCAGATGTGGTTTGAGTGGTCCAGTCACATATATCTTGGGCCCTATTTAAACTTGTGAATGGATTACATACCAGGGCCCAGCTGTTCAAAAAGATTAATCTGGATCAGAATGATCTGGATTTAAAAATCCCACGTTTTGCTATCCAGGATCCGGTAATCCATTTGATATTTGTGCCGCTTTTTCAAAGCAAAATTGGATTGAATCACCCTGATCCAGAAACACACTTTTTCAGATTACCAAACCATGCTCTACGGAGCTCTAAAGGGACATGGTGATAGGAAAAAAATATATGAGATGAGGGATATTTTTATTTTATTTTAATGCTTTTGCGTTCTCCCAGAAAAGTTTTGTGTAGGGTTCACCCGAGAAACTTTGCGTTCGCTCCCAAATAACTTTTGACTGGTTCATCCCTTATGATTGTGCCAATGTACAGACAGTGATTTAAAAAAAAAAAAAAACTTTAAATTAAACACATTTTGTTTGATATCTACAGCTGTTTGGGGATTATTTTATGGCACCAGAATCTTTTTTTTTTTACTGTTTGCTACCGAAATTATGTCTTCTGCTAATTTGGGTCCAAGCACTGAAGGTGTGTAATCGTTGGCGTTTTTATTATTATTATTATTCCGCTCTGGAAGTCTATGGCAGCCCATAGAACCGCTTGAAGGAAAGTTCTGAAATTTGGCACACAGATAGAGGACAGTCTGAACTGTCACCATAGCAAATTTGGAGTCTCTAACTTAATGCTTCTAGCGCCACCAACTGTCCAAATTTTAACTTATGTTTGTTAACTTTTGAACCATAAACCAACAAAAATTTTCCTAATCCTTCGCTCAAGACGATTCTATTGCATTCTATTGCCTATGACGTCATTCTCTGTCATTAAAATTCGTCCGCCATTTTGAATTTTCCAGAAAAAAATACTTTTTCTAACTCTTCCTAGACCGTTGCTCTGATTTTCACAAAAATTTAACCAGATCTTCTTCAGCCCATGCCGACAAAAAGTTATGGGCAGTGCCACCTAGTGCTCAGGAGAAATTAAAATTTGACAGTTTTGCTTATAACTTAGTAATGGTTTGCCAAAAAAATCACAAAATTGGTCTCTTTAGATTCGGCGCAGAATTTTGCGTAGCAGCCATTTTGAATTTTGTCTTTAAATGCTATATTTTGCGAAAGCATTGGCGTATCATAACGAAACTCTGTATGTGTCTTCGGCACCATACCCTGAAGGTACACAAAAAGTTTAGAGACAGCGCCACCCTGTGATCATAAGTTATAATGAAATTTCCAAAAAGGCTAATAACTTTTGATTAAATTATGCTATGAAACTGGTCTTAATTGATTCCTTGGGTCATGAGAATATAAATATTTTGCCACAGTCTGACAAACTTTCTGTCCACCATTTTGATTTTTTTTAAAAATACTTTTTCGAACTGTTGGTCCGAATTTCACCAAAATAGAATCGTATCATCTTCAGACCATGCTGGCAAAAAGTTATGGATTTCATGTCGATAGACGAAACGGTATTCGAATACCGCATCGGCATATTTAATGGCATTATGCCAACCCAACTCTGAGGCTGTATCTCTGCAGTGCTTTGGCATATTGACACCAAATGTCTTTGCATGTGTCATTGTCACTTCACTCTGAACACACCACATCAGTTTTGTCACAGCGCCGCCTATTGGTCGAAAGTGATAAACCATTAAATCATTACTAGTGACTGTATTTATGATTTTTTTCAGCTATTTTCCCTAAAATCATCTTAAAATGTCTTTAAATGCTCGTTGTTGAAGCTTTTTTAAAGCTCCAGCTATGCAGTCATGACTTATTTTTTGGATCAAATGATCCCAATCTGATCAACACAGACTGATGATTTGATCTAGATCACAGCCAAGATTGGATTTTGTGATCTAATCTGATTTCAGTCAAAATATTATCAGATTCCTTTTGAATAACTGGACTCAGGTGTAAATGAAGCCTTAGACCAGAGGTGTCAAGTCCAGGTTCAGAAAGTAAAATTCCTCCTCAGTATTTTGTTCCAATCACCTGGATTTGCTAATTAGCACAGTTTTTCAGCCAGGAGATAGAACTAATTAGTGAAGTCAGCTGGCTGAGTTAATGGGTGGAATAAACATATGGCAGGACTTTTACTTTCTGACCCCTGGAATTGACACCTCTGCCTTAGACACACTTGTATGTCATTCAGTCTATTTAAAAAGTTGTTGCATTGTTCATAGATATAAATATAAGATATATTCTCACATTTCTATCTGTGCACGGATATACACTTAAAATGGCAGAACCGTGATTGTGCCTTGCCTCACATACTAGGATAGGCTTAAACAGAAGTCATGAAACACTGGTGCTTCAGTTAGTGTCAGTCTAGAGGATTTACCATTTATATGTGAAATAAGATGATTAGATCTCAACACCAAAGCAGGACTGACGTCGATCTATGGAGATCAACTCAACATTTAATCTGTTTATGACTTGATACATGATTTTAAATGCAATGAATGTACTTTATAAAGTTATCTATGTATAAACTGTACAAAAAGATAAAAGTAACAATAAAGTACAAAAAAAAAACTGTTTTTAATGTCCCATGTGCAATCCTCGATTTAAACAAAACAGAAGCAGTCACATCTGGAAAAGGGATCTAAGTTTAACCTAATTTTAACACTATGGACTGCAAGTTTTAGGATTTAAGATATCTTCTCATAACATACATAATATTACAAACACAACTAAACAATGCTTCCAGTCAAAATGATATATACCGTGGGAACCCTTGATAAATATGAGCAAAACTGACTCAAAATTAGTTTGTGTCATTTTTCCTCTAGTCTTTCATTCAAAATATTCACAAAAATCTAACTTTTAATTGAAGGTACTCAAAAAATAAATGTGGAATAAATATGGTTTTCTCTGAAACATGTGCCAATTGGCACCCCTTCAGGAAGTGAAGTCATGACTTTCACTATTTGTGGAGCCCACTCCATTCATATGTATATACCGTATTACTGATTTTTCAAGCAAATGGATGCAATCACATAGTAAAATAGTATATTTGACCACACTTGTCTGTACATATAGGTACATTTTAACTATATATTTCAAAGACAACAGAATTATGAAATTCTATATAAGATAAGTAGTTAAGGCTGGGCAAATCTGGCCCTCGAGATCCACTTTCCTGCAGATTTTCTCCAATCCTGATCAATCTAATCACTGTCTGTGTCTGAAGCCCTGCTTGTGTGGGTCAGAAAAGCACTCTTAAGTCTTATTTTAACTAATTGCATTTAAAATAAATCAAACTTTAATACATTTTCAATTGTAAATAACATACATTTACAAAACATCACATTCAGTTTGCACTTAATCACAAGTATATTATTTCCATTATAAATACTCTTTTCAGTTCATGAACACCAAGCGTTCGGTTCCTCACATGGCGGACTGGAGAGTAACTGGTTTATTGCTTGATTGGGGGAAGCTGCTTCTCAATGAACTCTTTGATGTCCATCATTTCCTGTTGTGAGAAACGGAGGAGAGAATCAGTTGAAAACGTGTCATGTTAAAATGGAATAAATAGAAATAGAAATGTGAAAAGGGTCCAATAATGCATTAAACTGCTCTGTTCCAAACCTTCACGAGCACACCGGAGCAGATGAAGGCTGTTATTCGTTTAGAAGAACCCAAGAACTGCCTTAACGAGCTTCCTATGCCGTTACTAGCTTAGATTCTGTGCCCGAGCCCGAACAGATATTTCCCGCCACTATCCTCGGACCGGCCCTTGATCAAGCATTTGTGTTTTTTTAATCATTACTTTATTAGCCTAATTGGGTGGGGAGAAAGCTATGCCATAATCAGAAATATTATATATTTTTAGCAAAGTAAGCCTAAGTAACAAATGTGTACAGAGTTATAAAGTGCAACAGGTCGTGTGTCATGCCGTCACTCGCGCGCGTCACGTCGGCCTCTGCTGTCGGGATCCTGCAGCTGAAGTGCAACATGGAGCTTGAAGATGTAAAGAAAAAAAGAAAAACACGAACTAGAATGTACATTTCCTGAAGAAAATGTGAGTGGTGCTTGCAGTGGCAAAATTCGCCACTCGGTTGCTAGAGTGTGGTACATGATTGCATACGAGCCAACAAACATGACTGTACGATGTTCTGGTGCCGAGATATAGCTTATTCATGCTGCTAGGGCATTGCTAGGGTGTTCTGGGTGGTTGCTATGGTGTTGCTAGGCGGTTGCTAAGGTATTATGGGTGGTTTGAGCAAGTTTGGAGGAAAGTCTGAGGTATGGAACCATTTTAAACAAGTCGTGGGCAGTGACAACATGTGTGTTGACTCTGTCGAGTGTATTAAGTTTTTTTGCATTAAGCATCAAGTTTTTTTAATGTTTCTTCATTCGGATCCATTTGCGATCCATTCCAGTCTGAATAAACAAACAACACAGTTTACATGCTTCATCCTTGTTTCATTATTCATTAAGATTATACTAAACATATTTCTGTAGTTCAAACAACTCGGAATTGTAGTTGAGAACGTCAGTTATAACGGCCCACGTATTAAAAAATGGTCTGGTTTATATCGGGCTCATAATCATAGTAAATGTGCCGGGCCGGGCTCGGGTCTGAGCTCTACTAGTGAGGCGACTCGATAGATTTGGAACAGAGATTATGTGTTTCAGGTAGAGCTGCACGATTCTGGATCAACTGAGAATCATGATTTTTTTAGGTTTCAAACAAACTTAAAATAACATGTAATATCCTAGAGGTTCTGACAAAATGTCTATTAAAAATATTTAATTAATTTGAAATATTAATAACAAATCGGGTTGAGTGAATGATTCAATGACTCACTCATAAATACGCCATTGTTCCATTACTAACCCTAATCTTTTAAAGGAATTATAACACACTTTAACAGTCTCTTGTCGCCACCTACTGGTGTAGCAAAGTAATCGATACAATTGTTAATTGAAGCGTCAAATTACAGTACTTTCAAAAGGTGATTTGCTCTATAGATGCTCTTTCTGGATCAGAACGGTGTGTGTGTGTGTGTATTCCAGTGTGATTTTGTCAGAGGTTTAATAGAGTCGAATCGCTGTCGTTCAGGAATAAGATCATGTGTGTGTTTGAACCGAGATCATGGTCTCTTTACTGATGAATCCTCTAACTCAGGTATAAAGAGATGCTGTTTATGCAGACCTCAGGACAGGCGCTGTGAGGCATCCCAGGATAGGTTTTAAACGTGACATTGGCGGGGTTGAGCATCGTCTTGAGTTTCTCCACAGTGAGACTGCCTAAGATCGGAGGAACGAGAGGATCTGCTTCCCCGTGACACTGCAGCACCGAGATCTGCTTATTACTGATGATCACTGACTGTAAACAGAGTTAGTGTGAGAAACACACATATAACAGCAACATTAGAGGAGTAGTTCACTTCAGAATTATCTTCCACGTCATCCGAGATGTTCATGTCTTTCTTTCTTCAGTTTTTGAGGAAAACACTCCAGGATTTTCTCCATATAGTGACTTCAATGGAGTCCAACGGGTCGAAGGTCCAAATGTGAGTTTCAGTGCAGCTTCAAAGTCTCGACACGATCCAGCCGAGGAATAAGAGTCTGATCTAGACAAACCAGCGCACATTTATAACAAAATAAACATTTATATACTTTTAAACCAGAAATGCTCATCTTGCACGAGCTGTGATGCGACACACATTACGTAATCACGTTGAAAGGTCAAGCGTGTTCCGGTTCTGAAATGTAGAGTAGAGCGAAAAACTCTCTAATTTTCTCCTGCAACTTCAAAATCATCCGACATCATTGTTTTACCTTTTAATTTATTATTTTGTAAATGCCGTTAGTCTTTGCACATTCGCTTTGTAAACTCTAGGTCTGTTCTTCCGCCTACGTCAAGCTTGACCTTTCAACGTGATTACGTAATGCGTGTCGTGTGTGTGAAAAATGTGTGACTCCATTGAAGTCACTATATGGAGAAAATCCTGGAGTGTTTTCCTCAAAAACTGAAGAAAGAAAGACATGAACATCTTGGATGACGTGGAGGAGTGTAAATTATCAGGACATTTGAAATCTGAAGTGAACTACTCCTCTAAACCCAAAAATATGCTTTAAATCCTTTAAATCGTACATCCGTACTTCGGCAGTTTGTGTTTTTTACAGCAGAATTAAAGAGCATCATTGATCATTACGTTTCTGATTATCTCTGTAAAGCAGCTTTGAATCTGTATAGTATAAAGCGCTACATAAATAAAGGTGACAACATTGTGGCGTTAGAATAAAAGAAAAGTTTCAGAGGTGACAGACGTTATTACATTTTCATAAAGGATTGAGAAGACATTTTTTAATAACATGCACTGATAAACTGCAGGAATATGCTTGTAAAACAGTGTGATTCACAGCGGTCAATGTTTTCTGTGATGCTGAGATGGAGATTATCCCGACCTGTGACAGTGAGTTCCTGAGGGGCAGCCAGCAGCTAAGAGCTACGACACCCGCTAGCTTCTGCCGCGCCGTCAGCGCGCTGTAGAGAGAGAGCGCTCCACCCTACACACACACACACACACAACGTGAAGAAGCTTTAAAAGATTGAAGTTTAACCGTTTTTGATTTAGCATGTTGCTAACACAAATCAGCTCATTGCTATCAAGTTTTAATGTAGTATTCTTTAGCACATTGCTAGCATGTTTCTAAACACAGTTTGGCAAATTAACATGTTTACAGGGCTACCGACAGACTCTCACGCAACTGACACTCTTCACACACTCTCACGCCACACATCCATTTTCTCACACACATAAAAATCGAGAAGCAAAGAGGACACTGACGCCGACAGACGAGACAGAGCAGGACTTATGATATAAAAAAATGTCAGTTCTCAGATTCTGTCAATTCTATTACGAAATTCAAACAATAAATACCGTTTTAGCGCTTGTAAATGTGACGTGACGGATCGCTAGCGCCTAGCGGCACATGAACCGATCATCTCTACTAGCTAATAGTAATAATCACCAATGAACAATGTTGAAAAATACAGTCCAACTTACATGTAAATGCCTCATACATAATCTCGATCAGTGTTTTTCAACCGCTGGAGAACAATGATATCACAGAACATTTACCTAATGATCATAATATATAGCACGTTTGTTGGGTAGAAAAAAGAGCTAGATACTATTTTGCTAAATATGTGTACTATATTACATATTTATTATATTTTTACTTATATCATTAAATAAATTTGTTATTATAATAAAAAATGCATTATATTTAATTTGAGTTTAACCTTAAATAATACTACCAGCGGATAGAGCTCTCTGTATGTTTACAGCGTTAGGTGAGATTTGTTTTTTTAGGTGAGAATAATTAACTTGTGTACCTAATATTTATCCAAATGAGTCAATATTGAATCAAATCACAAGAATTGAATTGAAATCGTGAAATTTCTGTCAAGCAATAATAAAAAAAACATATTACCACAAATTGTACCAAGTGAACATTGTAACATGTTGTCACCAAACCTAATAAAATTCTGTTGTTACTAAAATGTTTTGACAATCACAATACATTTATTGTGATGCAAGATTTTTTTTATCCCCACCCCACCCCACACACACACACACACACACACACACACACACACACACACACACAATTCTCACTCCAAGCTAAACTCAAAAGTTGGCAGCCCTGTGTTTATAGCACAAATTAAGACATTGTTAGCATGATTTAATATATTCTTAGCATGTTTCTAACATGACTTAACACATTGCTTGTATGTTTCAGCATTAGCTAACATGATTTAGCACGTTAACATGTTTCTAGCATGAATGAGCACACTGCTAGCACAATTTAATATGTTGCTAGCATGATTTAGCACATTGCCATCATGTTTCTAGCTTGATTTAACATCTTGATAGCATATTTTAACATAAATTAAAACATCCCTAGCATGTTTTAGCATCTTGCTAACATTTTTGTCAGTTGGAGTTAGAATTTTTCGTCAATGTAAGTCTATGGGATTTTTCCATGTAATCATCATGTTTAGGAAAACCGAAAGTCGGATCAGTTAGAAAAGAGACAGTAACGCGAGTCAGAACAGTCTGGAGGTCTGAGCCAAGTTTGAGGGCTATAGCTTGAAAGTCTCAGAAGAAAAATGTTTAATTCTCCTCTGTTATCAGACAGGTTTCTACTGTCATTTCATCTGGACCAATCAGACACTGGTGGGCGGAGTCATTGTAAACAGAGAGAGAGAGAGAGAGAGAGAGAGAGAGACATTGGCCTTACCTGAGAAAAGCCTCCCAACACAATCCTGTGAGACGGAATCCCGTTCTTCACTTCTTCATCGATCAATTCTTTGACTGCGGACACATTCGAGTCGTTCACGACGTGTAACGGCAGATTCAGCATTCAGTTGTTCTTTCGCTAGTTTATATCACACTTAACTGCTTTCAGCGGCTCTCTTAATGCCAGATTCGTCTTCCTCGGCATCAGGATGAAGACTAATTATGTCAAACCTAAGAAGCACATCAGGGAAGTGTGTTTAGTAGGTGAATGTGTGTGTGTGTGTGTGTGTGTGTGTGTGTGTGTGTGTGTGTGTGTGTGTGTGTGTGTGTGTGTGTGTGCAAAGAGTGTGTGTAGTTGTAGAGGAGTGTGTGTAGTTGTAGAGGAGTGTGTATAGTTGTAGAGGAGTGTGTGTAGTTGTAGAGGAGGTGTAAAGGTTTGAAATATTGAGAAGTGCAATGGCTTACACTAATAACTATCTAACATTATTCCAAGCAATTAGTTCCATTTGCAGTGTCCATTGTAAGCTCAGCTACACAGTTCAAAAAATCCACTTCAGAAACGTTGTTGAAATAAAAGATGAAAATCTCCGGTTTTTATTCCTTGGTTTCCGATTTACAAAAGAAAATGTGAGCTGAATAATACAATTACTTTGATTGCTAATAAAATAAAAGATTCTTAATAGAAATAGCTATAAGTTAACAGTTAGCAGGTAAGAAAACCGTTCGCTTCCACAGCTCTCAATATCTGAGTCACATAATAAGAATCAACGTAATGTAGTCGGAGTTGGCCTGTTCTTAAAGAGGCAGTACGCTGTTTTTACCAAATCTACAAGCACATGAATTATAGTATGCTTTTAACCTTTTAAGTATTATTTAACATTTTTAACCATTACATGAACTTCTAAATGAAATTATTTACCTGTTTAACATTAATTCTTATTCACATTACTATGAATTATACTTTGGCCTCTACAGGAGGAGTGTGTGTAGTTGAAGAGTTGTGTGTGTAGTTGTAGAGGAGTGTGTGTGTAGTTGTAGAGGAGTGTGTGTAGTTGTAGAGGAGTGTGTGTAGTTGTAGAGGAGTGTGTGTGTAGTTGTAGAGCAGGAGTGTGTGTAGTTGTAGAGCAGGAGTGTGTGTAGTTGTAGAGTTGTGTGTGTAGTTGTAGAGCAGGAGTGTGTGTAGTTGTAGTTGTAGAGCAGGAGTGTGTGTAGTTGTAGAGCAGGAGTGTGTGTAGTTGTAGAGTTGTGTGCGTAGTTGTAGAGTTGTGTGTGTAGCTGTAGAGTTGTGTGTGTAGCTGTAGAGTTGTGTGTGTAGTTGTAGAGCAGGAGTGTGTGTAGTTGTAGAGCAGGAGTGTGTGTAGTTGTAGAGTTGTGTGCGTAGTTGTAGAGTTGTGTGTGTAGCTGTAGAGTTGTGTGTGTAGCTGTAGAGTTGTGTGTGTAGCTGTAGAGTTGTGTGTGTAGTTGTAGAGTTGTGTGTGTAGTTGTAGAGTTGTGTGTGTAGCTGTAGAGTTGTGTGTGTAGCTGTAGAGTTGTGTGTGTAGTTGTAGAGTTGTGTGTGTAGTTGTAGAGTTGTGTGTGTAGCTGTAGAGTTGTGTGTGTAGCTGTAGAGTTGTGTGTGTAGTTGTAGAGTTGTGTGTGTAGCTGTAGAGTTGTGTGTGTAGCTGTAGAGTTGTGTGTGTAGCTGTAGAGTTGTGTGTGTAGCTGTAGAGTTGTGTGTGTAGTTGTAGAGTTGTGTGTGTAGCTGTAGAGTTGTGTGTGTAGCTGTAGAGTTGTGTGTGTAGTTGTAGAGTTGTGTGTGTAGCTGTAGAGTTGTGTGTGTAGCTGTAGAGTTGTGTGTGTAGTTGTAGAGTTGTGTGTGTAGTTGTAGAGTTGTGTGTGTAGCTGTAGAGTTGTGTGTGTAGCTGTAGAGTTGTGTGTGTAGCTGTAGAGTTGTGTGTGTAGTTGTAGAGTTGTGTGTGTAGTTGTAGAGTTGTGTGTGTAGCTGTAGAGTTGTGTGTGTAGCTGTAGAGTTGTGTGTGTAGTTGTAGAGTTGTGTGTGTAGCTGTAGAGTTGTGTGTGTAGTTGTAGAGTTGTGTGTGTAGTTGTAGAGTTGTGTGTGTAGCTGTAGAGCAGGAGTGTGTGTAGCTGTAGAGTTGTGTGTGTAGTTGTAGAGTTGTGTGTGTAGCTGTAGAGTTGTGTGTGTAGCTGTAGAGTTGTGTGTGTAGTTGTAGAGTTGTGTGTGTAGTTGTAGAGTTGTGTGTGTAGCTGTAGAGTTGTGTGTGTAGTTGTAGAGTTGTGTGTGTAGTTGTAGAGTTGTGTGTGTAGCTGTAGAGTTGTGTGTGTAGTTGTAGAGTTGTGTGTGTAGCTGTAGAGTTGTGTGTCTCACCAGGAAGGCATCGCCATGTTCATGTTGAGGGACACCGGCAGGACTGGACTTTCACGGTCAGTTACAGGAAAACAACAACATGAGAAAGAAAGAAAGAAAGAAAGAAAGAAAGAAAGAAAGAAAGAAAGAAAGAAAGAAAGAAAGAAAGAGAAAGTCAGTATTGCAGGGTCTTCTGTATCTCTATTTTGCGACTCCTTCCACCATATCTGTAATAATTTTTTTGGTGAGATTAATGATGGATTCGAAACACGTGAATCTTTTGTGTTTAACGAGTGATCAGTGCGTATCAAACTGCCAAAGTCATGTTTAGTGGTATCAGATGATGTGTTAATTGCATTTAATAGATGACAGCTTCAATGAAATATTGCTGGTTTGTAAAGCTGTTTTTCTGCATGTTTTGACTGAGTTTCCGCTGCATTTACACTGTTCTGACCAGCAGGAGTCGCCAGCGCTTCCAAACACTGAATCATTTAAAACTGGTCACTATTAATAGGCTGCACTTGTTCCAAAGTTTTTCTTAATGAATAAAGTTAAAATAAACTCTTATGTACAGATTTTACCCTGTGACTGACACATCCTGCTCATTTTGCAAAGCTTTGTCCTAAACTTATTTGTCCCTTAACTCAATCTTATTTAAATCATAATAAAGACTGCACAAACATTACAGGCTCCGCCCTCTTCTGGAAAGGGGGCGGGGAGCAGCAGCTAATTTACATTTAAAGATACAGGCAAGAAAACAGAATGTTTTTCCTTCTACTCAAAGATGGGCATTTACAACATGGTGTAATAAATGATATGTGGGGTATTTTAATCTGAAACATTCTGGGGACACGTGAGACTTATATAATATCTTCTAATGAGGGGCATAATAGCTCCCCTTTAAGTAATCTTGTTAATGTCTATTAATAAGCGATACAATTTTTTAGAATTTATACCATCTCTTTGGTCTGTTTTTTTGTTTTGTTTTTTACTTCATCGGAATGGTACGAAACTTGGTAAAGGTTTTGGCACTTGCTATATGAACACAAAAAAATCATGGACATGATTCGAACAGGTTAAATGTTCGGAAAAAAATAGTCACTTGTGCTCCTCGCGGTCAAAAATGCAGACAATCACAATCTCACTGAAAGCTCATTTTTTGAGATATTAGGCTCAAATTTGGAACAGAACTTGTTTAGATTTATGGCTTTGATTTTCTTGCCGTTTTAGAGTAAAACGTGTTTTTGAAAATATACATTTCATATGAAAATTTAAAAAAATCATAACAATAAACAAAATTCTGTTACTTTTTTAAACTTTTTTTTCACTTCAACCATAATCTGCCAAGTGTCGTCTTTGTAAAGAGATCAAACTTCAGTCTGTTGCTCTAAAGCATTCAAGATTTACCACAGTTTAAATTGGAAATTAAATTTTCAGGTCTATGTTCAAAACGTGAATAAATGGATTATAAATACAGCGTAAATATAATGAAGAACCATAAAATCACCTAAAAAAATTAAATAAAATAAAAAACATTATCAAACTAAAAAATAATACATTCCTTTCATTGAAAAAACACAAAAATTCTGTCATTTTTTACCGCCACGCAAAAGAGCACCAGAGGGTTAATATTCTTTCTAAATATTTCTTCATCATCATTTGTATAATATTCCTTATTAACAGTTTTTCATTTATACTGCAACTTGTTAGTTGAATGTAAAAGTTTGAATGTAATATTCTGATTTCACGGGGTCAAGCATTTTTCAGCAAAGGCATAATAATAACAACACAGGCAAATATCAGGTCACGTGGTACAGCAGAACAGGAACGACCCATATGTCAATGTGCTAAATAAATAAAAATGTATATATGTATATTACATACGCATGAGGGCAGATGTACTTGACATGAGGAGCCCTGATGGCCGCCAGAGCTTGAGCCCATCCGTGTCTGAGGAGAGCACAAACTGGTCAAAAACTTAATCGACACTTCATTCAATCATGACACATAATCGTGATACGGTGTTTACCCTGTGTCTCCCAGGCCGTGGAGGAATATCACCTGGAGGGGGAAACACACAACAAGATAAAAATATATAACATAATATACTAAAAAGTGGTAATATACTAACATAATATATGAAACCCCAAAATCTGAGGGCAGATGACGTCACTTACCGCAGCCGTTGCTTTACTCACGGCGGGAACGATCGCTGACATTATTACCGCGCGTAAGAGTCCTTCAGCTTTGTATTCATGAACAGAAAGCTAACAAACGAAGCTTCAATGTCATCAGCTCACAGCGACAGTAATGACTCTGCCTCGCAGTCACTCACTGACGGGCGCTTTCGAAACAAGTTTTACAAAGCTTCGAATCCTTCTTGAATCATTTGTTCTGAACCAGTGATTCGGAGCGCGTATCGTTCAGTAAACGAGTCTTCGTTACGTCATCACTAGGGGGCGATGAGCTCTGTGAACCCATGAACCAGTGTCTGTATATGATTCTACGAGAGTACCTGAACTCTGATCAGTTTTATACATTTGTAGACATTTAATGACAGATTTAATGACATAACAAAAAGGAAGAGTTGTGGTTAAAAGTCTGCTTTGATTAGCCAAACTCCATAAAACAAACGAAACAAATATAATAAAATAACTAATATTATAGAGATACTTCATATGTATTTGTAATTGCAATTAATAGATGACAGCTTCAATTAAACATTGCAGTTGGTTTGCAAAAGGTGTTTTTCTGCATGTTTTGACTGAGTTGTCGCTGTATTTACACTGTTCTGACCAGCAGGGGTCACCAGCGTATCAGCAAAACAGTGAATCATTTGGCGAATCAATTGATTCAAAGCTTCAAAACGCTTCTTTTCTCCCACAACTACAGGTTTAAGGCCAGAACCTGCAACCCTCGTTTAAATGCTGCCCATTTTATTGGTATTGGAAATCATAATTTTATACTAATTTTATTCATGTGATGATTCGGTTGTTATAGTTATTTAGAAGGAATCCGTGAAGGATTGCAGCGATATTGAAATATTGACATTTTTATTGTAAGTTCTATTTTTTAACATTATTAATACAACTCAACCATAATTATGGCATAATGATTTACTGAGGATGCATCACAATTAATGGTTAATAATTATTTTTCACAGTTCTATATCTGTTTACTACTGATTTGTAACTTCATTTTAACCGATGTTTCAGTGAATCTAAATATGTCATGTGACTTTTATTATTGTTCTTTCCCGCATGTGCTTCCGGTTTATCGCACCACGTGAGCCTCCCCATGTCCCCTGCCCTTGACTAGCATTTCTCCGGCTCTATGATGTCTGTGAGCAAGACAACAGCGGGGAAAACCATCGATATAGTGAAGAATCTGCCTCGCATTACACTCGCGAACCTGCGACCGAATCCCGGTGCGAAGAAAGATGTGAGTTTATTCCGCGAGGCGTTATAATGGAGCTGATTAGCGTGCTAGCATGAGCAGAGGCTCAAAACTGTAGTTGCGACACGTTTTTATAATATTCTAAAATTACATTATAAGTTATACATTTATAATGAAAGTAGTCGTTGTAGGTAGGACATTTATGAAGCATTAATTATCGTTAAATTTAGTATGAAAGTCTTACATTCATAAAGTTGTGACATTAAAATGTGTATCTTCTTCAGTATTTTTGTGCAATAGAAATATCCAAACCTATTTTAATCAAGATACAGTTACTTGAGATGCAAAAATGCAGAACAAAACGAGCAAAAAAAGAAAACTTCCCTTTGAAGTAATTTCTGAGCCCGTTGGCAGATATTTCTTCTCATTTTCACCACAAAGTCACTTTATTTTGATCAGTTTCACAGTAAACAAGACTTTATTATTTCTAACCCTTTATTGTTTATGAATCTTTAGACGATCTCTGTCTATTAAAGTCCCCCTGTGGTGAAATACAGCTTTTAATGTTGTTTATATGTCTATGTGGTGTTTTTAATATGCTTTAAGACAAACCATGTGTAAATTCATAAGTCGACAGCATTGCTGAGTATTTTCTGCTTAAAACTGCAGTGAACCAAAGACAGTCTCAAAAACACGCTTTGAAATCGCTGGTGAATATAGTGAACAAGACAATCATATTACTGTTTATTTCCATTCGAAAGATGTGTTTATCAATCATTTTTCCTTTAATTACAGACATGTTTTGATATATTTTTTTATAAATATAACAACAATTAAATAACTCATATAGAGATCGCACTGTCAGAGAGTTTGGGAATACTCACACATAATTTATACTACATATAAAAACTTGGGCTGTCAAAAGATTAATCGCATCCAAAATAAAAGTTTGTGTTTACATAATAATGTGTGTGCACTGTGTATAATTATTTTGCATATATATAAATACACACACATGCATGTATATATTTAAGAAATATTTGCATGTATATACTGTATATATTTATATATAATTTATATTATATATAAAAAATATTTTATATATAAATAAAAAAATCTTAAATGTATACATGCATGTGTGTGTATTTATATATATATATATATATATATATACAAAATAATTATACACAGTGCACACATATTATGTAAACACAAACTTTTATTTTGGATGCGATTAATCGCGATTAATCTTTTGACAGCCCTAATAAAAACAAGATATCAGAGTTTTAAAATCAAACATTATAAAAGAGAACAATACATCACAGTTGTTTAAACCAATGAGCATTAAGCTGTGTCCTCAAACAAGCCTGATCTCTGAGTACTGTCTGTGAGTGAGTGGAGGCGGGGCTCATTTGCGTATCCATAGACCCGCGCATACTAAATGAGGCAAGGGTGTCGGGTTACATTCAATATATTTTAAGGAAAAAACATTTAAATATGTCATTTTGGTGATCAAAGGTGACTTTTAATGGATAAAATTATAGACTACAGTGGGACTTTAAACCTTATAAATAATAAAATCGTGCAGCTCTACTAGAGAACATCGCGTTCCCTTTGATTTATTCCTCACGTTTTCTCAGCTCAGTCTTGAGATGTAGATCTTGTTTCCGCACAGGAGAAGCGCAGAGGTCGAGGGATTCACGGAGGGAACCGGAGCGGGCGGGGTCATAAAGGCGAGCGGCAGCGCGGGAATCGGCCGCGGCTGGGCTTCGAGGGCGGACAGACCCCGTTCTACCTGATCATCCCCAAATACGGATACAACGCCGATCACAGGTATAACGGTTAGCGGTGCAACGGGTCACGGTTTAGCGGTGCAACGGGTCACGGTTTAGCGGTGCAACGGGTCACGGTTTAGCGGTGCAACGGGTCACGGTTTAGCGGTGCAACGGGTCACGGTTTAGCGGTGCAGCGGGTCACGGTTTAGCGGTGCAGTGGGTCACGGTTTAGCGGTGCAACGGGTCACGGTTTAGCGGTGCAACGGGTCACGGTTTAGCGGTGCAGTGGGTCACGGTTTAGCGGTGCAACGGGTCACGGTTTAGCGGTGCAACGGGTCACGGTTTATCCGTACGGATCAGCTCGGATTAACTGCTGAATTTAACCATTACACAGTGAAAGTTTATCATTTGTACGTGTTTTGTCTTGCCAATTTACACATTCAAACGATTGTAAACGCGGAAGAAGAGGTGAAAATCATGACTCGCGCGTTATCTGTGCGCACAGCCACACACACTCGCAGAGAGAGAGTCAGACACGAACTGATTACTCTGTGTTTCTGTGGCCTTTAACGGACATATAAACACAAAATTATGTATAAACACGCGTCTCTGCAAGTGTTCTCTCGGATATGTCGGGAGTGAACAGTTGAGAAAGAAACCGGATGTGTGTCCGTGTATTCGGTCTTAAAGTGACAGTACACTAATATTCCTGTTGTGTGTTATTCATGTTAATAAAACAACAAAATACAGCTTTAATAAAGATGAAAATGCATTTAATTTCTACAGTGAACAAATTGTGTTATTTTATATTTAGGCTTAATTATTAATTTCTGTACCTGAATACTGCTATTAGACGTTGTAACTTTATTTAGTATTCGTCTCTGCTTGTAATTTGTGTATTTGTTCTTATTTTATCACTGACTGTTCACACATGTTCGAACTTTATTAGTTAGGTTAGTAGTTTTTGATGTGGTATCGAAGAACCTCAAGCGAGATTTAAGTAATAAATGAAGAGCAAAGGTACCCCCCCCCCCCAATATATTTATTTATTTATTTTTATTTTTTTGCTGATCCGAGCTGTGAATTTTGTGATCCGTTCCACCACTAATAACGGTGATGCTGTGACCCGCTGCACACACACACTCTTCCGTCGGCTGGTCTGATCTGTGTGTGTGTGTGTTCCAGCCGCCGGCCGCAGTATCCCCCTCTATCCCTGCGGAGGCTCCAGTACCTCATCGATCTGGGTCGCCTCGACCCAACACTGCCCATCGATCTGACCCAACTGGTCAACAGCCGTGGAGTCACCATCCAGCCTCTGAAGAGAGACCACGGCGTTCAGCTCACTGATGAGGTGTGTGTGAGTGAGGGAGTGTGTGCGTGTGTGCGTGTGTTATTATTCAGAGGCTGCTTCCTTCACTGGACACAAGTTCATTTTCCAGATGGGGAAATTGATAACTTATAAACCGTTAAAGTCAGCCCTACTCTGTTTTACTTCAACTTTTTCTTTTTAAATAATCATGTTTAATAGAACAATTCATGGTGAAAAACTACATTACCCATGATGCTGTACAGAAAACTCCACTAATCAGAGTCGAAACAGTCAAAACGCGCCTAGAGCTTTAGCTCCGCCCATTTCCTGCGAATGATGTAATCAAGGCCATTGCTTTATGCCTGCTTTAAACCACTTTTGAACAACTTTTGAACTGCTTTAAACCACTTTTGAACAACTTTTGAACTGCTTTAAACCACTTTTGAACCACTTTTGAAGTCCTTTAAACCACTTTTTAACCACTTTTGAACTGCTTTAAACCACTTTTGAACCGCTTTAAACCACTTTTGAACCACTTTTGAACCGTTTTAAACCACTTTTGAACGGCTTTAAACCACTTTTGAACCACTTTTGAACTGCTTTGAACCACTTTTGAACGGCTTTAAACCACTTTTGAACGGCTTTAAACCACTTTTGAACCACTTTTGAACCGTTTTATACCACTTTTGAACGGTTTTAAACCACTTTTGAACCACTTTTGAACCGTTTTATACCACTTTTGAACGGTTTTGAACGGCTTTGAACCACTTTTGAACGGCTTTAAACCACTTTTGAACGGCTTTAAACCACTTTTGGACCACTTTTGAACCGTTTTATACCACTTTTGAACGGTTTTGAACGGCTTTGAACCACTTTTGAACGGCTTTAAACCACTTTTGAACGGCTTTAAACCACTTTTGAACCACTTTTGAACCGTTTTATACCACTTTTGAACGGCTTTGAACCACTTTTGAACCGTTTTAAACCACTTTTGAACTGCTTTGAACCACTTTTGAACGGCTTTAAACCACTTTTGAACTGCTTTAAACCACTTTTGATAGCCTGGGAAAACCCAGACGAACTTCCGGCAAATTTAGATTTGCTCTGCAAGTTAGTCTGGTGAAGATCCCATTCAAGCTCATTTCCAATCTTTCCAAATCGAGGCACCAATCACAAACGTTGAGGCCATTGCTTTACGCCTTTAAGCCACTTTTGAACAACTTTTGAACTGCTTTAAACCACTTTTGAACAACTTTTGAACTGCTTTAAACCACTTTTGAACAACTTTTGAACTGCTTTAAACCACTTTTGAACCACTTTTGAACTGCTTTAAACCACTTTTGAACCGCTTTAAACCACTTTTGAACCACTTTTGAACTGCTTTAAACCACTTTTGAACCGCTTTAAACCACTTTTGAACCACTTTTGAACCGTTTTAAACCACTTTTGAACGGCTTTAAACCACTTTTGAACCACTTTTGAACTGCTTTGAACCACTTTTGAACGGCTTTAAACCACTTTTGAACGGCTTTAAACCACTTTTGAACCACTTTTGAACCACTTTTGAACCGTTTTATACCACTTTTGAACGGTTTTAAACCACTTTTGAACCACTTTTGAACCACTTTTGAACCGTTTTATACCACTTTTGAACGGTTTTGAACGGCTTTGAACCACTTTTGAACGGCTTTAAACCACTTTTGAACGGCTTTAAACCACTTTTGGACCACTTTTGAACCGTTTTATACCACTTTTGAACGGTTTTGAACGGCTTTGAACCACTTTTGAACGGCTTTAAACCACTTTTGAACGGCTTTAAACCACTTTTGAACCACTTTTGAACCGTTTTATACCACTTTTGAACGGCTTTGAACCACTTTTGAACCGTTTTAAACCACTTTTGAACTGCTTTGAACCACTTTTGAACGGCTTTAAACCACTTTTGAACTGCTTTAAACCACTTTTGATAGCCTGGGAAAACCCAGACGAACTTCCGGCAAATTTAGATTTGCTCTGCAAGTTAGTCTGGTGAAGATCCCATTCAAGCTCATTTCCAATCTTTCCAAATCGAGGCACCAATCACAAACGTTGAGGCCATTGCTTTACGCCTTTAAACCACTTTTGAACCGCTTTAAACCACTTTTGAACCGCTTTAAACCACTTTTGAACCGCTTTAAACCACTTTTGAACCGCTTTAAATCGCTGTTGAACCACTTTTTCCAATATTTGTATTATTAGGGATTCAAGTTGTAACCAATTCTTGATTTTAAAAGTGTTATCCGGCATTTTCTCTCAAAAAAAAAATCCTGTTGTCACTGTCGCGCATTGAATCTTGGGCTAGGCTAGGTTGCGACGGATCCACGCGTTCTATCCTTCACGTTCTGGGACACGAAGGATGCTTTTGTAGCCTCTGGATTGGGACGCAGCTCATGTCACCTGATCAAACATACAACTGAGCATCTCGGGTTTAAGGCCTATGAACTTCTGTAAAACACTGTTTATTCATCCAGGTGTTTTTCACTGTGTGTGTGTGTGTGTTTCAGGGTGCTGATATATTTTGTGCGAAGGTGAACCTGGAGGTGCAGGTGGCGTCAGAGAAAGCCATCGCTGCGGTCGAGAGGAACGGCGGCGTGATCACGACTAGCTACTACGACCCGCGCAGCCTCCGTCAGTATACGCTAACGCTAACATCACGCTAACCCTGATTCAGATAATTCTAACCCCACGCTAACCCTGATTCAGCTAATGCTAACATCACGCTAACCCTGATTCAGCTAATGCTAACATCATGCTAACCCTGATTCAGATAATTCTAACCCCACGCTAACCCTGATTCAGCTAATGCTAACCCCACGCTAACCCTGATTCAGTGCAACACATATCCATTAGAGGGCGATAAACAACATCATATCGAGATCACAATGAAACATACACTACCAGTCAAAAGTTTTGGATCGGTAAGATTTTTAGTCTCTCAACACTGTTTAGTCTCTGTGTACAATTTTTATTTCAGGATTCTTTGATGAATAGAAAGTTCAAAAGAACAGCATTAATCTGAAATATAATCTTTTGTAACATTACCATTCAAAAGTTTGTGGTCAGAAAAAAAAATAATTTAAAATTTTTTGGGGAAAGAAATCAAATCAAATAAATATAATAAAATAAATAAATACTTTTATTCATCAAGGATGAATTAAACTGTTCAAAATTTACAGAAAAGACATTTATTGTATAATTTAACAAAATATTCTATTTTTCATCAAAGAATCCTGAAAAAAAAAATTGTACACTGTTTTCAACACTATTAATAATCATAAATGTTTCTTGATCATCAAATCATCATATTATACTGATTTCTGAAGGATCATGTGACACTGAAGACTGGAGTAATGATGCTGAAAATTCAGCTTTGATCACAGGAATAAATTACACTTTACTATATATTCACAAGGAAAACAGCTGATTTACATTAGAATAATATTTCACAATATTACTGTTTTTTTGTTTTTAATCAAATAAATGCAGCCTTGAGGAGCAGAAGAGACTTCTTTATAAACATTAAGAATCTCACCGCTCCGACTCTTTTGACTGGTGTGTGTCGTTCTCTGGAGCACTTATTATATAAACTTAAACAATATTCTCATAATCTCTTCAAGTTAAACCGTACTTTTATTTTGACGGTTTGTGGTGAAGATTTCAGTTTCAGGGTATAATGGTAGTTTTTCTCAAATTAAAGTGAAAGCTGTTCTTTAAAAGTCTGTAATTGTTTTGCTGTGTGATTGGCTGTTAGAGCAATCCATATTGAGAACAAAAGTCCTGAACTTATCATTATTATCGACATACACTTATGATATGATACGTTTATCGCCCAGCCCTACAATCCAGTGCTCATGATCATCGTCGTGGTGACAGATAGAGTCCGTTTACTGATAAGGTGTGTGTGTGTATATGTTTGTGTGTATGTGTGTGTATATATGTATGTGTGTTTGTGTATATATATCTGTGTATATATGTGTGTTTCTGTGTATATATGTGTGTGTGTGTGTGTCTGTATACGTGTGTGTATGTATGCGTGTTTGTGTGTGTATGTGTGTGTGTGTCTGTATACGCGTGTGTGTATGTATGCGTGTTTGTGTGTGTGTGTGTGTGCGTGCGTGCGTGTCTGTGTAGAGATGTGTGTGTCTGTATATATGCGTTTATGTATGTGTGTGTGTGTCTGTGTATATATGTGTGCGCTTGTGTATACATGTATGTGTGTGTGCGAGTGATGTATATGTGTGTATGTGTATCTGTAAGTGTGTGTGTATATGTAAATGTGTGTGTTTGTGTATACATGTATGTGTGTGTGTGTGTGTGTGTGTGAGTGAGAGTATGTATATGTGTCTGTGTATCTGTGTAAGTGTGTGTTTATGTAAATGTGTGTGTTTGTGTATACATGTATGTGTATATATGTGTGTGTGTGTGTGTGTGAGTGAGAGTATGTATATGTGTGTATGTGTATCTGTGTAAGTGTGTTTTATGTAAATGTGTGTGTTTGTGTATACATGTATGTGTATATATATGTGTGTGTGTGAGTGAGAGTATGTATATGTGTGTAAGTGTGTGTGTATATGTAAATGTGTGTGTGTGTGTATATATGTGTGTATATGTAAATATGCGTGTGTGTGTGTTTCAGAAGTCCTCATCAAGCCCGTTCCCTTCCTCATGTCTGGCGACCCGATCCCCAAGCGTCTGCTTCCTGGTGAAGAGCTTCTGCCGTATTACACCGACGCTAATAACCGCGGCTACCTGTCGGACCCGGAGCAGGTGCGGGCCGCGCGCGAGCGTCTGGCGCAGAAGTACGGCTACCGGCTCCCGGACACCAGCGCGGACGAGCGCTTCGAGATGCTAGCGCAGAGGAAGGACCCGCGGCAGATCTTCTTCGGTTTGTCTCCGGGATGGGTCGTCAATATGGCAGACAAGAAGATCCTCAAACCCACGGACGATAAAGTCTTGCGCTATTACGGCTCTTAAGTCGTCTGTGTCTGTGTGTATAAAGTCAATGTTGAAGAACTGATTAAATTAAATTTCTGTAATAAAAAGCTGGTTCCACGTTCCGTCCTTATAAATGTATTCAGTTTGAAACGTTTGTAAACCGTTATGACCAATGAACACTCGTCAAGCGCCATGAAACGTTTTTATTTTTATGAATTCTGACAATGCATGAACGTGAACAAACGTGAACGACTCTCAGGACGGTTTAAGCCTTGACAATTTAAATATTCAAGCGCAAGAAGACGTGAAAGGAGCTCATTTCGTTACTCGCGCTGTGAGGAAAGTTTAGTGTGAGCTAAACTGAACTCTTTCACATCTTCTTGCACTTGAGCAGACAAATTCACACTAAGTTATGAAAAAGTTAAAGCGATTTGCCTAGTAACACAGTCAGTTATGTCTTAGTGAACGCATGTGTGTCAGTATCGGTATATTAGATCCGTGCATTCGGTCTTAAAGTGACAGCAGCCAATATTGTCAATAGCCTAATATTCCTGATACTGTCTATGTTTTTAATGTCAAAGTCCCCCTGTGGGGAAAATCCAGCGTTTAATGTTGTTTATATGTCTATGTGGTGTTTTTAATATGCTTTAACACAAACCATGTGTAAATTCATAAGTCGACAGCATTGCTGAGTATTTTCTCCTAAAAACTGAACCAAAGACAGTCTCAAAAACACGCTTTGAAATCGCTGGTGTTTCTGACGTCACAAACTACCTTGTAACCAATCAGATCAACGTGTGATCGTCAACGAGTGGATCTCTGAGTGAGTGAGTGGAGGCGGGGCTCATTTGCATATTCACAGAACCACTGTAAATACTAAATGAGGCAAGGGTGTCGAGTTACATTCGAGATATTTTAAGGAAAAAGCATTCAAATATGACATTTTGGTGATTAAAGATGAGTTTTAAGGGATCAAATGATTGACTACAGGGGGACTTTAATTAAACATCAATGGACAAAGAAAAAGTCACTCGCTACTCTTGACTGAATATCTTTAATAAGGATTAATTGATGTAGTTTATAAAGTAAAACATATGCAGTGTTTTTTTATTGTTTTCTTTTTACATTTGCTTACTTTATTAAATGTCTGTACCTGAAAACTACTGACAGACCTGAACAGCACTGTTTATTTCACTTGTATCTTTCTTATATTGTATTTATTTGTTCTTAATTTTTACTGACATTTTACTTGTCTTTAATAATGTTTAGATATTAGACTACACTCTAAAAAATGCTGGGTTGTTTCAACCCATGTTTGGGTCACGTATGGACAAAACCAACCGTTGGTTGGACTTTTGAAACAAAATTTTAAACACAAAAGTTGGGTTTGTCCATATTTGACCCAAACATGGGTTAAAACAACACAGCATTTTTTAGAGTATAGTAGTTTAAGCTTAAGTTTCATGGCCGGGCAAATTTTTTTATGGCTGGTACATTTTCTTAAGTCACGCGCTGGTTATGACGTAACGAAGCCTGGTTTACTGAAATCGTGACTTTGGCAGTTTGATACTCAGAATCACTGGATCCAAACGAATGACTCGTAAAGGCTCATCACTATAGCTTATATCCTACTTATAAAAGCCATATATTTGCAGAACTGTTCAGTGTAACTGATTTGAATTTGTCACATGTCATTTTGGCGGTCAAAGATGAGTTTTAAGGGATAAAATTATTGACTACAGGGGGACTTTAATTAATTATAGCTTATATCCTACTTTTAAAAGCCATATATTTGACGAACTGTTCAGTGTTAGTGTCTGTCGAGATGCTTTCTCCCTCTGAGGTTATATTGTAGTACCAAATAGTAATTTTAATTGAATATTGACTTCTTCCATTTATTACTCATAAATTTAGCACTGGATCAATGTTGACCTCTGAAACAAAGAAACAGACCGACGCCATATCTCACAGTGTGTGGAATAAATAATTATATCCCTTAAAACTCATCTTTGATCACCAAAATGACATAGGCCTATTCTTTTTGTCAAGTCTTCATGTCTTAAAATATCTCGAATGTAACTCGACACCCTCGCCTCATTTAGTATTCGCGGTGGTTCTATGAATATGCAAATGAGCCCCGCCTCCACTCACTCACTCAGAGATCCCACGTTGATCTGATTGGTTACAAGGTAGTTTGTGACGTCAGAAACACCAGCGATTTCAAAGCGTATTTTTGAGACTGTCTTTGGTTCACTGCAGTTTTAAGGAGAAAATACTCAGCAATGCTGTCGACTTATGAATTTACACATGGTTTGTGTTAAAGCGTATTAAAAACACCACATAGACATATAAACAACATTAAAAGCTGGATTTTCACCATGTGTTTTAATAATAAAACTCTCAAACGACCGGTCTTGTCCTTCAGTCCTCGTGTCAGCTGTATAAACTGCAGGAGCTCGTTATCCGACCGGAGGAACTGAAGGGTTTAGTGCGTTAACTGATGATGCGTGACAATCTCCCGATCGACACCAGATGCTCTGAAGACCTGCGGTACATTAACCTCATCGACACACACCAGCAATTTACTGTTCACACACACCAAGACATGCTTCATTTGCAGCAGTCGCTCATTCCTTTAAATGTGTTCCTGAGTTTACATAAAATAAAAGCTAAAGTCGCATGTTTTAGTGAAAAGCTGCAGTACAGGTGTAATGTAAAGTATTATATCAAAGTTATCATTTATCTTTAAGAAATATATTCGTGTATGTATGAATCACCCAATACTTAAACCCCTACACACACACACACGCACCTCCAAACCCTCAGAACCAGCATGATTCAGGGTTGCCAAGCAACTGTTTGGATCATGTGACCCTTTCAACCTAGTTTTCAACACATATCCTGACAAACCGTTTAATAACACTAATTCCAGAAACGCACCGCTCCATCTTTCATTCCTCTCAAGCAAACTATGAGTTATGAAACTGTAAACAAGCCGTCTTTAAAAGATTGGGTTCAAAACTGTTTAAAGTGGAGCTGTATTTAAAATAATAATAAAGAAATGATTTAAAAATAAAAGCAATGAATGTCCCGATGCAGATTTCCATCAGACGTAACTTTTTTTTTTCAAGCATTATTCACATATATATAAAAAAGACAATATTTGGGAGAGAGGAGAATATACAGCATGACTACAGGCGTATCGTCAGTGTTAGATCATAAACTACTCTTTTCAGAGAAATCAACATACTAATGTCACCACAGTAACAATGTACTTTTCTTTGCTAGATAAACCAAAAAAGTTAATTAAAAAGCTCGTGTTTAGCATGAGAGTCAAACATTGTCTCCACTCCGACAGATACAGACACGAATCCACAGACAAACACAATTGCTCTTGTAGGACGTTTGTACTTTGAAAGGGCTGATGATGATGATGTCACTTTTCAAGCATTTTTATTTTCATGCATTTCTTTGTTTTTAACATAAAGAGGGCTTTTGTGTTCAGTCTGTCTTTGTGCTCATTCTCTCTGTCTATCGTTCCTCTGTCCTACAGGGACTAAATGAGGTGTAAAACTCTTTTCACTGAACAATACATTCTCCATTCAGACATCAATAGCTGAGATCAGATGACATGATTCAAGGCTCTTATTCCTTTACCTTTTGTGCAATAAAAAACATGTATGAAGAGAATTTAGGTCAATAAGCTGGTGGTGTGTATGTGTGTGTGTGCGTGTGTGTGCGTGTGTGTGTGTGTGTGTGTGTGCGTGTGTGTGTGTGTGTGTGTGTGTGTGTGTGTGTGTGTGTGTGTGTGTGTGTGTGTGTGTGTGAATGAAAAAGTGTGTGCGACCTTCTATTAAAACTATATTATCTAAGTGCTGATTAATACTGACATTTCACACGATCATTTTCTCTTCTAATGCGTCCTGAGACACAAACAGAGCGAGTAATCAACTATCTACTGATTGTAAATTTCTCAGATGTGTCAATCATGCAAAACGAATGCATTTGTTTGTAAGTGTGCGATCGCAGGTATTCAGAAACACAAGCCTGAGGCTCAAAGTGAAACTGATGCTACTATTGAGACTGTCATGTTCAAAACTAAAGGTTTTTTGAAGTTAATGAAATGTAAAACATCCAAAAACTAAATCACATTATGTGTGAGTGAGGACAGTGTTTATACGCTGAACTTAAGTTCCATATTTAATGGAGCAACGCTAAAATATGTAATCGTGTGCAACTTATGAAGTGCCTTTTAACATCTCCTTTATCAGTGTGCTCTGCAATACACACATGATGGAGACGTTTGCTTTGTGAGTCTAGCAATCCAAAGTAGCAATTAAGACGCCACTTTGGTAAAAAGGCATTTGTAGAAGAGACATGATGAGTGCATTTATTGCTGGAAAGATTTACTCAATGTGACAAAATCATCCTTTTTTCCTCTTTCACTCATTTTGACTGCAAGGTTTTGATTGTTCTGTTTTCCAGAGCGGCAGCCATGTTTTTCTTTATGCTCATGTATGTTTCTTAACTATGTCATGTTATCTGATGTTAAAGGCCTGATATCAAGCCAGCCACAACAGACATCTTGAGAGCACCTATTACTATAATTACAGTAATTTGTAGAATGGCCATAAACTTTATTAAAGGTGACATATTATGCCCCTTTTCACAAGATGTAATATAAATCTATGGTCTCGCCAGAATGTGTCTGTGAAGTTTCAGCTCATTTCCCCCCAGATTATTTATTATTGCTTGTCAAATTGTCCGTTTTTTGGATGAGAGCAAAAATTTGCCGTGTGTGTCTCTTTAAATGCAAATGAGCTTTTGCTCCGCCTCCGTTCAGAAGAGGGCGGAGTCTTTACACGAGCTTCAGAAACTCCGGCAATAACAAAACAGGCCAATCTCACTCATCCAGAATCCCAGAATAACCAGTAGCGAGTGCAGCCTTACGGAGAGACTCAGGAAGAGTTTCTGAATGTTACTGGAGACGTTTATGTAGTTGTTGTGGAGTTACATTGATCATCTCATCATCATGTTGAACTTCTACACAAGTGTCCACAGTTCCTGAGGTGTGATTCCAGAGAAACATACCATGTAAACTTTCCTTCCTACCAAAACATTAGTTCCGAGAAAATGGAGAAGCTACTCATCACCGTTGCTGGGTTTCCTATCATGATCACCATATCACGTTGTTTGCATATAGATAACGGTCCTGGAGGGTGTCATGAACCCAAAATCTCAGAGTCCGACGTCAATACAGCAGAACCAAACACAAAAACACAACATAGATTATCTATGATCCAGTGATACACGTTTGAGAATGAGCATAACTTTTATTTGAAATATTTACGAAGGCTTGTTTCAAGCGGGAATGCAATTCATAAATATCTGCCCAGTCTGCCAAGTTCCACAGAAATGGGCAGAAATATTGAAGCACAGGCTTTTAAAGTCATTATTTTCTTGTGCCAAAGAAAGATGACAAGGTGCCGCCCCATTGTATATTCTATATAATCTATTCTATATAATCAAAAACAGTGTCTTTCACACATTCTTCTGTAAGGTTTGTTTTAATGGGTCTGAATGACCCATCTTGAGTGCTGAGTGTCCTGTTGCACTCGGGACACACTGAAAACATCATTTACGTCTTGAATGTTATGCCCTGGCCCATACAGTACTCTTGTGGTGTTTTCTCTGAAAATGTCCCGTGGATCGGTAGTCACAGCTGCTCCTGTGATAGTTCACAGAGAAAAGCATAATCCTCGCACTTCATAATTTGTCTGTCCAGTTTATACGTTCGACATACAGCTGCAAAACAGGCTTTTCTCTTGTGTTATCGGCACTCAATCCTTACATGAATGTTTCTGTCCCATTCCACGTCTGCTTCCCTTTTCCGTCATGTAATCTTTCTGGCTTGTTTTGTCTCTTATATTTTGTTGCTCGAGGCTTTACCTCTGATTGCATGCTGATGATTCAGATCCACTTTCTGGATAGCGTTAGCTAATGTTAGTGTCGGATCTAGGCGAAAGTGTTCCTACAACACTGATTCCCACAACTATTCGGTCTTTGATTAATTCCTCTTTTAACAGCCTGAAATTGCGGTGTTCTGCCAGCTTGTGTTGTAGGCTAAAAGTCTCTGTATTTTCTCCATCATTTCGGCAACGACAATTAAACCGAGCCTGTTCAAATATGACGTGTGTTTGCCGATACAATCCAGTCTAAATGCTTCTTTCTGTCTGTGTGACTCTCCCAGCGAGGATATCATCGGCCTCGTCTCCTATAACAAGGAGTTGACATGATATTCCTGGGGATTTGCACTTAGTCCTGAGGCTTCAATTGTCTGGTCCATGTTGGATAATCCGCAGAATTGAAATCGAAGGGCTTTCGCGGTGCTGTGATGTGAACACACCTCATAACTCACTGATTCAACGATCCGGCCCAAACGAGCCGAGAACTGGGATATAACGATGACTGATGAAAGTGGGTTGCTAACGTTGAATCTTAGAACTGATTATTGTTATGACTGTCAATTATTTGCAAAGTAGATCTGCTGAAAGAGGGTGAGCTCTTGAAATGCTTGAATGTGGCGTTTGTGATCACGTCTGTAATTTGACCTAAAATAAAACTAGTATGTTTGCATAGCGTTGATCTTAAAATATTAATGCATTTTCCCCATGATGTGACGTCTGTCCATTGTATTTAATACTAAGCTATTTGTAGCCAAATATTTACATGAATTTTGTTTTTCCAAAACTAACTATGTGTTATTTCACTTGTTTGCACATTTTAATTAAGAAATATAGTTACTTAAATTGATGGATTGAAATAACTATGTACAGTATTCTCTGGCATAAATGCATATTGCACTTTTTAATAATCCGTACCTATTACTTTTCAGACGGACAGAAACTAATTTATGTTTTTTCTCTGTAAATGGACAGAAATGACAGAGAACAGAGAAATATTCATATGTCACTAATATTACTGAAGTGCTTTTACTGTTCATCCTCATGCATAAATAATGCAGCTGTTTAAAAGAGCACCACTTCATGTGACACTCGAACAATGAAGAAACAAAAAACACTGACAGAGAAACAGCGAGGACTGAGTCAGAGTTGGAGAGCAGAAGAGTATCTGTGTGTATCGCTGGGAAATCCAGATAAAACCAGTTTCTAATGGTAGTTTTCTCATGGATTCTGGATGGTGATTAGCTGAGTCGGTTCATATTGCCTGGACTGAGAATGATGAGGTAGATTGAAAGACCGACTTGCGCTGCGTATAAAATACTGCCTAGGTACTACATTTCAAATTGGATTTACTGTTAAAATAGTACATTATATATAGTATGAATGAAATTCGGGCGTACTCGATCCGCCATGTTGTTACTGTCATGTGACCTAGCTGCCTTGCTTCACTGTCATTCATAAATACTTTAATGGGACAGTAAAGTCCATCATACACACACTTCATAATCTCACTGGGAATAGTAGGTAATCCAGAACTGTTTTTCGAATACTATATAGAAGTTGCAGACGATATTGTTCTGTTTTTTTTGTGTGTCGTCTGTCTCTTTAAATACGCGAGCTCTTAAAGCAGGATGGATTTTGATTGGCTGTTGATGTGTTTATCGTTAATCGGCTGGAAGAAAAGTCGTTGAAAGTGATTTCAGTGATATCGGATTAGTTGTGGTGTGACTGCTGTATGTAGAAAGATTTTGAGAACGATATCTCTATATGATTCTTCACTTTAGCTGTTTTTAACCACTGTGACAGAAGAAGGATTCTCTTACGAGAGTACTCTCATGTTGCATAAGCTAGCTTACGCTACGGGAAAAGCCTCTTTTCTCGAGAATACTGAAGCCAAAAATTATCCTTAATTTTGCATTAGTTTAAAACGCATTGCTGCACAGAGCAGACCTAGGCGAAGCAGCTCGCGTGGTCGATGGACTATTCGTGACATAAGCACCAATGAGGGTGCGGGCGCCCTCGCGCGTCACGTCCCGCCAGAATGGGCGTGGCTTATGTCTATATAAGCCGAGTCCAGATAGGATGTTCTTTGATTTTTCACCTCTTCAGCGAAGACTCCACATCGCTGAATCTCTGGAGAAGCCTGCGCCGTTGACGAAGCCTTTCAGTGAGACGAGCATCTGCTTCGCAGAACAGGAGCTGCGGGCTCGACTAGCCAAGTTCGACATGGATCCCACTCCTCCGTCTCTTCTGTCTGGGCCGCGCCGTAAAAAGCACCGCTCACAGAGAGCTCCAGAAGCTACCACAGTGAGCGAATGCACGCCGGCCCCCTCCCCGCATGCATCGCTGTCCGGTTCCCCTGCCTCGATCACGGCCGCCCAGCCTCCGTCTGCTGCCGTCGTGCATGTCGAGTCTGAAGGGGAAAACGCGGACGAGGACAGCTGTTCTATCGCCACGTCGCTGAGTGAAGGATGGTCAGACTCCATTCCGGACCCCGCCCCTTCCCTGCAAGAGTCGAGCAGCGTGCGGGCCAGCGTCGACGAAGAACTTCTTCGCCTCGTCACCAAGGCCGTGGATGACCTCGGCCTCGATTGGTCGCTCCCCGAAAAACCCGCACCCAGCAGGCTGGATGGCTGTTTCCTGCCCGGCTGCCGCTCGACGCCTCAGACGAGGCCCGCTCCTTTCCTGCCAGAGCTGCACGAGGAGCTATCCAAGAGCTGGAAGGCGCCATTTTCTGCCAGGGTACGGTCTTCTATTTCTTCAACGCTCTCAACAGTTGACGGCGCGAAGGATAAAGGCTACCTCGCCATTCCACCGGTCGAGGAAGCTGTAGCCACACACTTGTGCCCACCCTCCACTGGATGGCAGGCCAAGCCCACTCTTCCCTCAAAAGCCTGCAGGACCACGTCGGCTCTCATCGGTCGCGCATATGCCGCCGCCGGTCAGGCTGCATCGGCCCTTCACTCGATGGCGGTGCTACAGATTTATCAGGCCAACCTTCTCCGCAAAATGAATGAGGCGGGCCCGAACCCTGAGAATTTTACGGATCTCAGGAGCGCGATCTGGCTGACATGAAGGAGTCTGACAGGGCCACTTTCCTGGACACGCCCGTCACTCCGTCTGGCCTCTTCGGCCTGGCGGTCAAGGGATTCGCCGAGCGCTTTTCGGAAGTGCAGAAGACGTCGCAGGCCATGCGACACTTCATCCCGAGGCGCTCCAGCTCCGCAACAGGTCGCTTTAAAAAGCAGCTGCCTAGCCGCAGTACAGCGCCCCCGCCTCCTCCTCCGCCACCCCGCCAACAGATGGACTCTCAACAGCGCTCTCGCTGTCGAGTCGCCGCAGGCCGCCTCCCCCCCGGTGACCACGGCCTAAGATAGCGCTGAAGCCCGAGCCCTCAAAGTCTTCCTGACCTCTCAAGGAAGATGAAGATGGCTGAGTCCCGCCGCGGCCGGACCACCATCAAAGAAACCATGTCTCGTTCTCCCAGTCCCCTCGACAGAGCCGGCTGGAGAAGTACACTCTGCAGTCAACGAGCCCGTCACTCGACCCGCTCGCCTGTACCCAAAGCCCGTTTTCATGGCTACCCACATAAATCTCAGAAAGAGCATTTTCTCTCTGTGTCCGGCTCACACCGCAGAGACTGTGTGTGTAGGAAACGTGCCCACTTCCCAGTGTTCACACCTACACATAAGCACGGCCCGTCCAGTGTCACACACTCTTTCACGGCCCACCCCATTAAACTTGGCTCAAGCCGCAGATGTTATAAACGTAGGTTATGTGCCCACTGCCCAGTGTTCACACATACCCACAAACACTGTTTATCATATGACAAGTGTAGAAGTGGTGCCCACCACCCAGTGCTCACCCCTACACGTAAGCACAGTTCCCTCTATGATTCACATGCACTCAGGTTGCCCAGCTCATGCCGCGGATGTTATAAATGTAGAAGTGGTGCCCACTACCCAGTGCTCACCCCTACACATAAGCACGGCTCGCTCTATGATTCACATGCACTCAGATTGTGTTCAGTGTGTAGAGAGCGCGTGCGCCTCTCAGAGCGCGCGCCTCACTCAGAGCGAGAGCTTACATATGAACACCGCAAGCTATGTGTCACACACACGCAGCGGCCAGAGCCCAGATATCATTCTCCCCCTGGCTTTGAGTTTAAAAGCATGGGAGTTGATCCCGGGCGTGTCACAATGGGTACTAAACACCATAAAGCGAGGCTATTCACTGCAGTTCGCTTACAGACCCCCGCGCTTTCGGGCCAGGCTCGAAACTACGGTGAGAAACGAAGTAGCACATCTGCTTCGTGCCAAAATAGCGAAACTGCTGGGAAAAGGAGCTGTAGAAACCATCCCTCTGACACAGAGCGATTCGGGTTTCTACAGCAGATATTTCCTTGTTCCCAAGAAGGATGATGGCCTCAGACCCATTCTAGATCTCAGACGCCTGAACAGAGCCCTCTGGCGGAGGCCATTCAAAATGCTCACGACCAGACAAATCCTCGCGCAAGTTCGCCCGAGGGACTGGTTTATTTCAGTAGATCTGAAAGATGCCTACTTTCAGATTCAAATATCGCCCCATCACAGGCCTTTCTTACGATTCGCCTTCGAGGCCCAGAGCTATCAGTACACCGTCCTGCCGTTCGGCCTGTCTCTAGCATCTCGCACATTCATGAAGTGCATGAACGCGGCGCTCGCTCCCCTGAGGCTTCAGTGGATGAGAATACTGAACTATTCTATAGAAAATAGAAAACTATAGAAAAGTAAGACTGCTTACTGGTGTTTGTGTTTGGAGCTCCGTCGAATTGATTCATAAATCCTTGATTTTCTTCTTTACCACTCACTTATAAACAAGCACTTTCTATTTTTACAGCATGTGAACTTATCTTCGATACTATTCCTTATAAAAAATCGGATTGCTTTGATATCGCTACTTAGATCCAACTTTCCGAATCTCCGCTACTAGCCTTTAGCCCGCTAGCATTGCACGCGTGGCCTCTCACCTATCGATCGTCTCATTTACACCCGTTTCACTGAAAGGATACGGGTTATATCCAGGATTTCAGTCCTAAATTAGTAGTGATATTGGTAGTATCACTTCTAATTTACTGTTCATCTGTTATAATGGCGAATATATCGGATGTGTGTCCAACGTTACCTCTGAGTGCAGGTGAGGACACATTTGAGCTGCATTCGGTGCTGTTGGAGCTGGAGTCCGTGGAGAAGCAGATCCGTGATCTACTAGAGAGGCAAGCCGAGCTGCGAGATCGGCGATCAGGGCTTGAAACATCACGCGCCAATGCTCACAAGTCAGTGGTTAGTAACTTTTTGACTCCGACCTCGTCTACTCCGTGTGCTTCTCTGCACAGGATGCAAGCACCCAGGACGTGATCATCCCTGGCTTCATTCACACCGGCTCCGACACAACACCATGGACCCTGGGTGATCCCTCAGCGGAAGACATGAGCCAGGACCAGACTAAGAACCTCTCCACCCCTCCCGGTCTTCGAGATCTCCACCCAGAACCGCTTCTCCCCTCTTCGCGAGTCGGAATGCGACGACGCCATGATCATCGGCAGTTCCATCGTCCGTCATGTCCGTGCTACCTCAGGTAAGGGTAATGTGCGCACTCACTGCTTTCCTGGTGCTCGTGTTCTAGATGTCGCTGCACATGTTCCCGAGATCCTGAACGGTGATGAGCGCGTCGGAGCTGTTGTGCTGCACGCGGGAGTGAACAACATCAGGCTGCGGCAGATGGAGGTTCTGAAGAAGGACTACAGGAGCCTGATCGAGACGGTACGCAGCACATCGCCTGAAGCAACGATCATCGTGTCTGGATCGCTTCCCACGTACCGACAAGGACAGGAAAGGTTCAGTAGATTATTTGCACTAAATGAATGGTTAATGTCATTGTGTAATGAACAGAAACTGCTCTTTGTAAATAATTGGAATCTGTTCTGGGAGCGACCTAGGCTCTACCGTGCTGATGGCCTGCACCCCAGCAGAATCGGAGCGGCTGTTCTGTCGGACAACATCTCCAAGACGTTGCACACTATCTGACTAGTAAGTCAAAGTCCAAATCACAATCTTTGCTGTCCCAACTTAATTGATACAAGTAGTGTAGAACATTATATAGAAACTATTCCTCGTTTAGTGAGGCCAAATAATAAATCTACTGTAGGATCTAGGAAAAATCTTATTGTAATTAAACCAGAAAATCTCAATATCAGTGAACAAAAACATTTCTGTGACATTTCTAAAGCTAGGTCTTCTAAACATTAGATCGCTCACACCTAAGGCGGTTATTGTAAATGAAATGGTCACAGATAATAGTTTTGATGTATTTTGCCTTACTGAAACCTGGCTTAAACCAAATGAGTATTTCGGTCTAAATTAGTCTACTCCACCAGGATACTGTTATAAGCATGAGCCCCGTCTGATCGGTCGTGGCGGCGGTGTTGCAACAATCTATAGAGATATTCTAAATGTTACTCAGAAAACAGGTCACAGGTTTAATTCATTTGAAGTACTTGTGCTAAATGTTACGCTCCTAGATGTAAGAAAGAAATCCCTATTATCTCTAGCCTTGGCTACTGTATATAGACCTCCAGGGCCCTATGCTGATTTCCTAAAAGAGTTTGCAGACTTTCTCTCAGATCTATTGGTCAATGTCGATAAAGCAATAATTGTTGGAGATTTTAACATACACGTAGATAACAGAAATGATGCGTTAGGGGCTGCGTTTACAGATTTATTAAACTCCTTTGGGGTCAAGCAAAACTTCAGTGGTCCCACTCATCGTCTAAATCATACACTAGATTTAATTATATCATATGGAACCAATCCAACCGATATAGATATTGTACCGCAAAGTGATGATGTCACTGATCATTACATGGTAATTTGCATAATACGTACTGCTGAAATTTGTCATGTTGTGCCACGTTATCGACCAGGCAGAACAATCCTTCCAACCACTATAGATAGATTCTCAAATAGCTTCCCTGATCTATCTCAGCTGCTCAGTGAACCCAAACAAACAGATGAACTAGAGGAAATGACTAGCAGTTTGAGCAGCATTTTACCTATTTACCTATACCTTTACCTATTAAGTTCCGTATCAATTGCAAAGTACTACTACTGACCTATAAAGCCCTAAATGGTCTAGCTCCTGTGTATTTAATGGACCTTCTATCGCCCTACAATCCATCGCGTTCTTTAAGATCACTAAATTCGAGGCTTCTGGTCATTCCTAGGATATCTCAGTCCACTAAAGGAGGGAGGGCGTTCTCGCATTTAGCTCCTAAACTCTGGAATAGCCTTCCTGATATTGTTCGAGGTTCAGACTCGCTGTCCCAGTTTAAAACTAGATTAAAGACGCATCTCTTTAGCCAAGCATTCACATAATGCTTACCTTTTATACCACTGTTGAATCAGACCGAATGCATTAATATTATGAACAGCAGCTATGCTAATTATTTCCCATATGCTTTTCTGCTGTTATCTCGGGACGCTAGTCCCGAGGTAAATGGCGTTCGTCAGCTCCAGTTTGTATCCAGCCTCTCACGGAGACTTCAGAGTCCCCAACACCTGCGATGAGATGACTAAACGCCCGTGAAGAGACGACTCGACGCCTGTGAAGAGACGACTCAACGCTGGCGATATGTTATGCCCTAAATTAATACATGATTAACTAACTGTATTTTTTCTATGTACATTTCTGAAATGCACTTTCTGTAAAGCTGCTTTGAAACAATATGTATTGTGAAAAGCGCTATACAAATAAATTTGAATTGAATTGAATTGAATTGAACTATCTGGACGATTGGCTAATCTTAGCCCAGTCAGAGGCAGAACTGATAGCGCACAGGGCTGTACTGCTTATACATTTACAAGCTTTGGGTCTCCAGGTAAACTGGACCAAGAGCTCACTGTCTCCCAGACAGACCATCTCCTTTCTGGGAACCGATTTAGACTCTGTGTCAATGACAGCTCGACTGACGTCACAGCGCGCGCTGCAGATACAGCGCTCTATAGCCTTTTTCAAGGTCGACAGTATTCTCCCTCTCAAGAAGTTTCAGAGAATGCTGGGCCTTATGGCTTTGGCCTCGGCAGTGCTTCGGCTCGGCCTGCTTCATATGCGCCCCCTCCAGCGCTGGCTGAAAGCGCGGGTCCCGCGTCGAGCGTGGACCTCGGCCATTTTCGCCTCAAGGTAAACCAGAGCTGTGTGACAGCGCTGGAACCCTGGAAGGTGGCAGACTGGTATCAGTCAGGCGTGGATCTGGGAACAGTTTCGACATGAAAAGTAATCTCGACAGACGCCTCCAACTCAGGTTGGGGCGCCCTCTACGACGGCAGGCCGGTCTTCGGCCGGTGGGCAGCCCAGGAAAGGCTCCTACACATAAACTGTCTAGAGATGAAAGCGGTCGAGAACGTGCTGGGGCACTTTCTCCCCTTCTTAAAGGGCCAGAATGTCCTAGTCTGCACAGACAACATGGCAGTAGTGTCATACATAAACTGCCAGGGCGGTCTCAGATCAAGAAGGCTCCACACGCTGGCAGAACACCTCCTCGTGTGGTCTCAGCACAACCTGCGCTCACTGACGGCGGCACACATGCCAGGCTGTCAAAACGTGGGTCCGGACATGCTGTCCAGAAACAATGTTCTCCCAGGGGAATGGTCCCTGCACCCCCAAGTGGTTCAGTTGCTATGGGACCGATTCGACAGAGCGGAAGTCGATCTATTCGCGTCGTCAGAGAACGCGCACTGCCCAATATTTTTCTCAAAGAACAGGGATGCGCTGGCCCATGACTGGCCAGCCTCCCCCTCTATGCGTTTCCCCCGGTCGCGCTATTACCTCAGGTAATCAAACGGATATGGGAGAGCAATTGCTCGGTGCTCCTCGTGGCGCCGCACTGGCGGAACCAGGTTTGGTTCCCAGAGCTGATGCAGTTAGTGAGCACGGCCCCGTGGCCTGTTCCGGTGAGGGGGATCTCCTCTTTCAGGCGAATTATGGGCCCTGCACGTATGGGCCATCAACGGGTATCCGCTGATCTCCGAGTAAAAGTGCTTAATACTATCACACAGGCTAGAGCGCCCTCTACTAGACGGCTCTATGCTTTCTAGCTGGTGCTCAGCTCAAAACCTAGACCCACAACGCGGCAGCGTTACGGAGATCCTCTCCTTCCTACAAGAGCTCTTGGACGAGGGCAGGTCCCCCTCCACACTCAAAGTGTATGTTGTGGCATTTTTGAAACCCCTGCATGGCCAGTCACTGGGAAGGATTGATCTTTTCATCCGTTTCCTTAGAGGCGCTAGGAGACTAAACCCTCCGCGACCCTCTATGGTTCCGGTCTGTCTGGGACCTCTCCACGGTCCTGAATGCTATGAAAAGCGGTCCCTTCGAACCCCTACAGTCAGTAGACTTGCGGGTTCTATCCTTTAAAACTGTTTTCCTCATGGCTCTCGCTTCAGTCAAGCGAGTGGGTGACCTGCACGCGCTCTCTGTGAGTGTGACGTGCTTGGAGTTTGGGCCTAACGACTCTAAAGTTGTCCTCAAACCAAGACACGGCTATGTCCCCAAAGTGCTCTCCACTCCGTTCAGAGCGCAAGTCATCTCCCTGTCAGCCCTGCCTGGGTCTGACAGCGAACATGATGTTAATCTCCTCTGCCCATTCAGGGCATTGAGGATATACGTCGAGCGGTCTGCTGCGTTCAGACAGTCAGAACATCTCTTCATTTCGTTCGGTGGCTGCAACAAAGGGCTTGCCGCCTCGAAACAGACTCTTTACAGGTGGATAGTTGACACTATCGCGCTGGCTTATAGGTCTAAGGGCCTTCAATGCCCCTTATGCATCAGAGCCCATTCGACCAGAGGCATCGCCTCTTCATGGGCCTGGTCCAGTGGGGTTTCACTCCATATTTGTAGCGCGGCAGGCTGGGCCTCTCCGTCTACATTTTATATGATTTTACAACCTGGAAGTGCCTGCGCTGCAGGCTAAGCTGTTCTCAGTCTAATACTCGACTGACAGGCTATAATAGTCAGTTGCAATACAGTTCAGGCCGACTCAGGTCCCTCCTGTCTGTGATTATGTGATAAGCACTGATTCCTATAGTTATATGATTATGATATATTTTTGGCCCACTACTCCTTGGTCTGAATATCACTCACTAGTATGGTTCACAAGTATGGTTCTCCAGGTACATATCCCTTGAGGCCATGTGTGGACACTCTAGCACGCACAGCGTTTTACATTGGGTTCCCGTAGCGTAAGCTAGCTTACGCAACACGAGAGTACTCTCGTAAGAGAACGCTCTCGGTTACTAACGTGACCCTCGGTTCTTTCTAGATGAGGGAATGAGTGTTGGTTAACCCTGCCGTGGTTGTGCTACGTTCTGGTTTCGCTTCAGTGTGAAAAATCAAAGAACATCCTATCTAGACTCGGCTTATATAGACATAAGCCACGCCCATTCTAGCGGGACGTGAAGCGCGATGGCGCCCGCACCCTCATTGGTGCTTACGTCACGTACAGTCCATCGATAAGCTGCAGCAGTTGCTTCGCCTAGGTCTGCTCTGTGCAGCAATGCGTTTTAAACTAATGCAAAATTAAGGATAATTTTTGGCTTCAGTATTCTCGAGAAAAGAGGCTTTTCCCGTAGTGTAAGCTAGCTTACGCAATACTCGTTCCCTCATCTAGAGAGAACCGAGGTTACGTTAGTAACAGAGAGCGTTATTATCTACACTCTTTCATCAGGATGCGGTTATTCGAATCGATATGGATCTACATAAAGATCTCTGCTTACTTTATATTCTTTTGAATTACAAACACTGTAAGAGTGTTATTTAATGTTTGAGTGCAGCACATCAACACTGTGATGAGATCTTAAGCTGTACATGTTGTCCTTTCAAATCTGAGATCATTTCAAGAATATTACATAGAGTTAGAGTTTGGGGTTACACTTTATTTGGTAACACTTTATTTTAAAATGTCATTGTTACAGTGTAATTTTATATTTTAAGTACTGAGTAATATTAATAAAGAACATGTACTTACTCTAGGGTTAGGGTAGGATTAGGATTTGGTTGAGATTTAGTTGTATGTATGTATCCATAATTAACGTCTCGGTTACGTATGTAACCCTCGTTCCCTGAGTAGGGAACGGAGACGTTACGTCGGATGACGACGAATGGGGTTTCGCTTAGAAAGCCTATCAGCTTCGAGTATTACAAAACGAGCCTATGGCAAAGAAATGCCATGGGTCTGCGGAATTTGCATGACGTAACTCCGCCCCACCTCGTGGGTATAAAAGGAGGAAGTCCGCAACAGCAGTTTATGTTTCTTCGCTGAGGAGCCAAGACTGAGCTCAGGCGATCCCCGCGGTACAGCGGAAAGTGGCAGGCAGACGTAACGTCTCCGTTCCCTACTCAGGGAACGAGGGTTACATACATAACCGAGACGTTCCCTTTCGTTGTCACTCCGAGTTACGTCGGATGACGACGAATGGGGTTACCAGTCTAATCACGCCACCTTCTCAGCTGTCTTCCAGTGCCCTGCGTAAATCGAGGTCCCTGACATAGAAGGACGAAGGACTCTATGGACTCTATTTAACACAGGAATACCAAGGTACACTGGGAAGCATATCCCAAGCTAGGGGAAGTATGCAATTAATGCCAACCCAGAGGGGGGGGACTTAGAGAATACACATATGACCCGAAGGAAACATATGGAGAACACTGGGGTGTCCAGCCGCAGGTGGAATATTTCAACCCCAGGGGTGGCAAGGTGGCTTGCCAAGGGAAAGACACATGCTCAGAGAGGCTTACAGTGGAAATACACATGTGGGGGTCGCTCAGGGGAGGGACCATGCACACGGGAGGCACCTAGCCGACGCGCAGGCAAGAGACACTGGCGCCGACGTCAGGAGTGCTGGAGGAACTCAGGGCTTTCGGGAAGCTCACCTGAGGAGAATATCGCACGTATCCAGTCCGTGGAGTGGAATGGCGAGCAAGCGAAGACACCTGAGCGGGTCCGGTACTAGCTAGTTGAAGCGAGTACATGGAAGGACACTGGCTCCACTCGGAGATTATAGAATCTGGCGAATGTGTTAGGTGTCGCTCAGCCTGCAGCTCTGCAGATGTCTGTTAGCGAGGCGCCATGCGCTTCAGCCCAAGAGGATGCCACACTCCGGGTGGAGTGGGCCGTCACACCAAGGGCGCACGGTCGGCCTTGCTGCTGGTATGCCAAAGCAATGGCGTCCACATCCAGTGAGACAAACTTTGCTTGGAGAGAGCCTTTCCCTTCAGCTTCCCACCATAACAGACAAAGAGCTGGTCTGAGGTCCTGAAACACTGCGTCCTGTCCACATAGGCGCGAAGAGCGCGTACTGGACAGAGCAGTGCCAAGGCTGGGTCTGCCTCCTCCGGGGGCAGCGCTTGCAGGTTCACCACCTGGTCCCGAAAGGGAGTGGTAGGAACCTTGGGCACGTATCCGGGCCGGGGTCTCAGGATCACGTGAGAGAAGGCCGGCCCGAATTCCAGGCACGCTTCGTCGACGGAGAATGCGTGAAGGTCCCCTACCCTCTTGATGGAGGCCAGTGCAACCAGGAGCGCTGTCTTCATTGACAGGAACTTAAGCTCAACTGATTGCAGGGGCTCAAAGGGAGCACTCTTCAGGGCAGTTAGAACCACTGAGAGGTCCCAAGAGGGAAAGAGAAGAGGACGAGGAGGATTTAGTCTCCTCGCTCCTCTCAGGAACCTGATGACCAGGTCGTGCTTCCCTACCGACTTACCTTCGACGGGGTCATGATGTGCGGCAATGGCGGCAACATGGACCTTAAGGGTGGAGGGAGACAGCCTTCGCTCCAACCCTTGCTGAAGGAAGGAAAGCACAACGCTGATCGAGCATCTCCGGGGGTCTTCTCGGTGAGAAGAGCACCAGTCGACGAAGAGGTTCCACTTCAACGCATAGACGTGTCTCGTGGACGACGCTCTAGCGGAAGTGATGGTAGCCGCCACCGCTGGTGGAAGGGTACTCAAACCTACCTCGAGCCGTCCAGGAGCCACACGTGGAGGCTCCAGAGATCGGGGTGAGGGTGCCACAGGGTGCCCCGTCCCTGAGAAAGAAGGTCCTTCCTCAGAGGAATGGGCCAGGGAGGTGCTGTCGCGAGGAGTGCAAGTTCAGAGAACCAGGTCCGGCCGGGCCAATACGGCGCGACCAAAATGACCTGCTCCTCGTCCTCCCTGACCTTGCGCAAGGTCTGCGCAAGAAGGCTCACTGGGGGAAACGCATATTTGCGGCCCGGCGGCCAGCTGTGCGCCAGTGCATCCGTGCCGAGCGTGCCCTCGGTCAGGGAAAAATACAGGGCGCAATGGGTCGAGTCGTGAGAGGCAAACAGATCTATCTGTGCGTCCCCGAACTGGTCCCAAATCAGCTGAACCGACTGGGGATGGAGTCGCCATTCTCCAGGGAGGGCTGAAGCCGTGAGAGCTCGTCGGCTGCACAGTTCAGGGCTCCAGGAATGAAAATGGCTCAAAGCGACCTCAGATGCTTCTGACTCCATAGGAGGAGGTGGCGGGCGAGTTGTGACATACGGCGGGAGCGTAGACCACCTTGATGGTTGATGTACGCTACAGTAGCGGTATTGTCTGAGCGGACTAGTACGTGTTGACCCCTGAGCAACGCCCGGAAGCGGTGCAGGGCAAGGCGTACTGCCAACAACTCGAGGCAAATGACATGCCATAGCCGCTGGGGTCCTGTCCAGGAGCCCGCAGGAGCATGTCCATTGCACATGGCGCCCCAGCCCGTGGTGGAGGCATCTGTGGAGACCACAACATGCCGGGAAGCTCGTTCCAGGGGGACACCCGCCCTGAGAAAACTGAGGTTCGACCACGGGGTGAGGAACTGACGGCAGGTCGGAGTAACTGGTTCTCGGAGCGTGCCTTGTTGCCATGTCCACCTCGGGACTCGGTCGCGAAGCCAAAGCTGAAGCGGTCTCATATGAAGCAATCCGAGCGGCGTGACCGCGGCTGCAGATGCCATATGCCCCAGGAGCCTCTGAAAATGTTTCAGTGGAACCGCACTCTTGCTCTTGAGATGTCTCAGGCAAGTCAGCAGTGACTGCGCGCGCTCGCTCGTAAGCTGCGCGGACATGGCGACCGAGTCGATGTCCATACCGAGAAAAGAGATCCTCTGCACGGGGCAAAGTTTGCTCTTCTCCCAGTTGACCCGAAGGCCCAGACGAGCTAGGTGCCGGAGCACTAGGTCCCTGTGTTCGCAAACCTGATCTCGAGAGTGAGCTAGGATCAGCCAGTCGTCGATATAACTCAGGATGCGAACCCCGTGTTCCCGAAGGGGAACAAGGGCAGCCTTGACGACCTTCGTGAAGGTGCGAGGAGACAGGGCTAGCCCGAAAGGGAGAACCGCGTACTGGTATGCCTGCCCCTCGAAAGCAAACCGTAGGAACGGTCTGTGTCGAGGAAGAATGGAGACATGAAAGTAGGCGTCCTTCAGGTCGATCGCTGCAAACCAATCCTGGGGCCGCACGCATTCGAGAACGCGTTTGGCGGTGAGCATCTTGAACGGCAGCCTGTGAAGGGAGCGGTTCAGCACGCGCAAGTCCAGGATTGGCCGTAACCCACCAGTTTTCTTGGGGACAATGAAGTAGGGGCTGTAGAAACCGGACCTCATCTCGGCTGGAGGGACAGTCTAGATTGCACCCTTCGCCAGCAGGGTGGCAATCTCTGCTCTCATGACGGGGGCATTGCCACCGACCAAAGAGGAGCGGACTCCCCTGAAGCGGGGAGGAGACCGTGCGAACTGAATCGCAAGCCGAGCCTGACGGAGCGCGCGATCCAGCGGGACAGACGGGGAAGCTCTAGCCAGGCTCCCAGGAACTGAACCGGCGGGATCACGCGACGACAGGCGTCCCCCCGGAGGGGCAGCGAAGCGGAGTAACTGGCCCAGACATGGACGGCATAGCGGCCCGGTGTGGGGGCACAGTTAGCAACCGCGCCTTGGCAGAGGGGGCCAGGGGAGGACCAGGCTGGTCGTCCCGCGGGGGCCTGCTCTGCCAGGGGTCTGGCGACAGAGGGGGACAGGGGCGAAGCGGTCCGTGGACGGCACGCCGTGTCAATGACCTCTGGGACAGAGGGGGACGAGGAGAGCACGGCTAGAGGGCGGCGCTCTGTGTCGTCCGAGAACTCTGTGTGCTCAGAGACGGGAGAGTCAGTTCTTTGCGAATAAGGATTCTTCCCCGCCCCTCCACCGGGGAAAGGAGTGGTCCTGCTCCCAACTCCTGGAAAGAACTGAGTCCCATCTCTGAGGAGCCCCTCTGAAGAGCGCCACCTAACCCGGCGCGTAGCGGGGGGCGGGGCTGGAGAGGGCTGTGGCGTCCGGCCGCGGCCTCCAGAGCCGGCCCGGGTCAACGGGCGGGGTGGGAGCCGCGGGGGGGGGGCGCCCTCGGCGGTGGGCAGACCGAGGGACCTGAGCGGACGGCGGGGCCGTCGGGACAGAGTCCACCTCAACCAGCTCCATCCCCGAGGAGCCCGTCTCAGTAGCGCCGCTTAACCCGGCGTGTAGCGGGGGCGGGGCTAGAGTCCAGTCCCGTGGCGTTATAGGATCTCGCCACAAGCGTAGACAAAAAACTACAGGCCACGGACGGGTGCTTAGGATTGCGCCGAGAAGAAGCACTCTGAGGACACATAGCATCGCAACAGAGCGTTCAGCCGGGGGAACCCCAGTGTACCGACGGGCAGCGGCCCCATCGAGGGGAGGAAAGGCGGATGAGATCAGCGAATGGCCCCTGATCTCATCATGCACGTCCGGGAAGAATGGTATTGGGGTTTGCCGTGGACGAAGGTCGGCGGCCTCACCCAAAAACCAATCGTCCCGGGAAAGCATGGCCGTCATCTCCGGATCAGACTCGACGAGTCGTCACTTCCAGGAAAATCAAACCCACCTAGTGAAGCTGCTACAAACATAATATCATCCTCTGTAGCTTCAAATGAAACACACGGGCCACCAGAGGGTAGACCCGTGGGAATCACCTGTTCACTAGCGGGCACCGTCATTGAAGAGGGGGGCTGGGGTCGCGGACACATAGTCGGCGCCTTGTTCCAGACCGAAACCCTCAGGTCACCCTGGCCACCAGCCGAAGATCGGGGGGTGGATGAGGGGACTCTCACTCATGTGAGTTCACCGAGTCTCGACCTTAATGACGCGATGATCATGTTTCCATGGAGAAAACATGAGTCATCCACGAGCGCTGCTCTAGCATGATCAAGCCCAAACATACTAGACAACGCTCGTGCCCATCAGAGTCCGATACCAAGCTGCCGCACCATTCATTTTTTTTTTTTTTTTGAAATGCACGGGCGAGCCGTCTTTAAAAAGACGTGCCGCCTGCAAGCTCTTTTAGTGAGAGAAAACTCAAGTGTTGAAGCACCCGGGGAGACACGCACCGACTGGCAGACCACTGCAACAGATCAGCAGGAAGCACGCGCTCGCCGTAGATCGCCGTCACACCAACACTCGAGGTACTCGTTTGTAAAGCTGACAATTCAGAGATGGCTTGTGGAGAGAAGAATACACTTGGCTCCGAAGCGAAAACATAAACTGCTGTTGCGGACTTCCTCCTTTTATACCCACGAGGTGGGGCGGAGTTACGTCATGCAAATTCCGCAGACCCATGGCATTTCTTTGCCATAGGCTCGTTTTGTAATACTCGAAGCTGATAGGCTTTCTAAGCGAAACCCCATTCGTCGTCATCCGACGTAACTCGGAGTGACAACGAAAGGGAACTGTTATTACTATGGTAAGTGTAACATGGACACTGTAAAGTAAAGTGTTACCGAGTGTTGTGATGCCAGGCCGTTCTCGTGGAAGCTTTATTGTGTTTTGCATGGATTATTGGTATAATTATTTATTAAACATGAGAAAACATAAAACAATGATATTACCATAAGTTTATTTTGTACTTATGGATATTCATTTTACAGCTACTGATTTTAATAACAAACCGTTCCACACATTATTCTCTGTGTGTGATCAACAGTCCCTCGGGCAAAACTAAACTAACGCCAAAATAAACATCATAAGAAGTTGCTCAGTGTAGTGAATATTTTATGGGATTAAATTTTGTCCATCCCTGATTATACACTCAAACACACACACACACACACACACACACACACACACACGCAGGTACACACACACATGCAGGTAATTCTCTCTCGAGAACCAGTTCCATTGAAAGTTTGTCACTTACAGTAAATTACCACTCATAAGGACCTTAAACAATGTGAGACATTATAACTATAGCACTGTTGTAACTGAAGTGTGTTTAAATCCCCATACAAAGTTATATCCAGTTATACGTTTTTTTATAAGGCATTATGCAGGCATTATAATGCCAAAGAATACCTTTATAATATATTATAAATACAGGCTTCATACACAAAAAAAGTCCATGCCTACAAACTTAAAAAAAAAATCTGGACAGTTCCTGATCCTCTAAACTTCTGCAGGAGTGATTCTCTGTGAAATTAAACCACTATTAAAACTTAGGTAATAACCCATTAAACTTAACAACAAACCAGCTTGTCGTTGATGTAAGCGTTGTGCAAGGTCAGAAATGCCACCAAAATTAATACAAATATGATATGAATTGCCCTTGAAGTTCTTGTATTTTGTGTTTATAACATTTATAAGTTAAGCAATATCACACAATGCTGTTTTCTCGAATATCATCCCGATTGCAAAATCCGATATTCATTTTATTTTACAATGTTATGTGAATTCAAAATTTTTAGACACAACATTGTCAGTTTTGACTCTTTTGGCTTCATTTTGCCGACGAAAATAGTTCCAAACAAAGTAGAAATGTTGCATCACACAGTGGTGTTTCGTTCTTGAATGATTCATCCTTTTGAACGAATCAGATGAGTCAATGATTCAATGACTCGTAAAGTCAGTGAACACTTGCTTCGTTTATGAATGAATCAGACGGTTTAAACGAATCGGTTGAATTAATGATTCTATGATTCACTTATTATGACCCACTGGCTGTTTTAGATTCATTTATAATAGAGTCATTTCATTTTTCCCAACATTTCATATTTCTATATTTAGAACATTAATCTAATGATCTCATAATAACATTTAGGCAACTGTAATTTCAATGTTAATGGATTTTGTTTAGAGTGATTTAATTTAACTGGTATAACAGCCCTATAGTGTATAGGTTAAATATTGTAATTCATTAAAAGATTATCAACAATATGTAACTTGAGAGTGCCATTTTTTCCACTTGAGTTCCTTCCCCAAAATGTGTTATTATAGTTTATGAGTTAAATTAAGATCAGACAACATTTTCTTATGCAGAAATCAGGCATAGGAAAGGCTTTACATTACAAACATATTCTAATAAATTCAAGAACAATCTGGTTTACAAGCAAATAAATGTCCATTGAAATAAACCAATGAACATTGTAAATGCATAATATAGAAAAATACCATACGGATTTACAGTTACCAGAATACTGCATATAGGCTATTAATCAGAAATCAATAGCTCTCATAACAGATCAGTTAATAATGATATATAGCCTAGGCCTAAAAGCCACTTATACAAACAGGGTGCAACTCCCACAGCAAATTGATATTTTTATTGCAAAATAATGTTAGCTAGGCTACATGTCAGTCAGAAACTATATCATTTATAATTTCACTTAAGCTAATTAATTGTCTTAATTTATTATGCAGCGCACGATCCCATCGCCCCGCCCCTTTACACTCTCTCTCTCTCTCTCTCTCTCTCTCTCTCTCTCTCTCTCTCTCTCTAATAGTAACGCAGACTTGTGTCTTTAGCATTGACGAGATTTTACACGCACAAACAAACTGGAGTAACTGGCGCAGTGATGAAGGTCAGTAAAACTGCTTATCTTGGTATTTTTCCAGTGATATTCTGAATTATTAATAGCTTAATGTTGTTTTAGTTTTTTTTACGGCACAAACTTGAATAAATGCATGGATAGAAAGCGTTGTAAGAGTGTGTTCTGTGTGTTTTCTTGAAGACTCTGACAGTTCTCGTGAGCTCCAGGTGCACGCGCCTGATGCTGTGCGCGTGCCTGATGCTGTGCGGGTGCCTGGCCGTGCGCGCGGACTGCGGTGGAAACTGCGCGTTCTGTTCGCGGCAACTCAACATAAACTCGATAGTAAGTCTATTGTTGTACACACACACACACACACAGAGAGAGAGAGAGAGAGAGAGAGACAAAGAGAGAGAGAGAGAGAGAGAGAGAGAGAGAGAGAGAGAGAGAGAGAGAGAGAGAGAGAGAGAGAGAGAGAGAGGTGAGTAAAATCACCAAGATGAAGAAAACGGGATGAGAGTACAGACTAGGCTACTTGTTTGAAAGTCTTTTAAAAGTGTAAAAATAGAAGATAACCAAGTGCTATTTTTTTATATAAGCAATTATTTTCTTAATGTTACATTTGCTTAACTAACACAAATAAACGATTTCATTCATCCTTGCAATTCTCTAAAGCTAATAGGCTACATGTTGTAGATCCCTATCATTATTACAATTATTTATCAAACAATATTGCTTGGAGGCAAAAGTCGGTCAGTTTTCATTAAAAAAAAGCTATATTCATATGTATAGTCTGTACAGTAATCTAAACGCTATTTAGATAAACAGCCGAGAATCGTGACGAACTGTGAGATTGTGTGACATCAACCTCCCCATAGAAATGTGATCATATTCAACAATTAATAAACCTCTATGGATCAAAACAATTGATGGCGTGTGATCAAGTAATCGATGAGAGCATTTATAGCTGGAGAAATTACACTTTCTAACAGTTTATCATGTTGTAGAACTACATTAGGAAACGAATGTAAAACAGGAGAATATTCTCTCAGATGAAGCGAAGTTTGGTCCGATTGGGGTTTAGTATCGTTATGTTAAATTACTTTTTTTATATATAATTTTTCAGCCTTCAGTCTTTTGATATAAATCATGTTAAGTATATGGTGCTATAGATAATGCCTACAAACATATGATCCAAACTAAAGAGTGGTTAAGAAGATGACAGATATGATAATAATTCAGCTGAATAAATAAATAAAACTTTGACATCATATATTTAACCTCATGTGTTTTCAGTTCTTTATGCTGTTATTTATTTTATTCATTGAGACACTCACACACACACACACACACACACACACACACACACACACACACACAGGAGAATCGTCAGCGCTATGAAACTTCATCTGTCAAACTCCAATTTTGTTTAGTCTTTTTGAAGCTTAGTTTCATCTGAGATTGTATTAGTGAAAATGGGAGTGAAAATATTTATCATTTTTGGTTGAATGACGTGTTCATGTCAGTTTAGCAACATGTCAGAGAATTGAATAACACACTTGCGCTCGCCTGTGTGTGTGTGTGTGTGTGTGTGTGTGTGTGTGTGTGTGTGTGTGTGTGTGTGTGTGTGTGTCCTGTTCTTTGTGCTCTTGTTCTGTCGTGAATGTTTAGTTTGTAGTTCCTGTTTTCCAGGTTATTCCCTGCATGTGTGTGTTAGTGTTTGTTCATTTACCCAGTGTGTATTTAAGCCGTGTTCGTGTCATGCGACTCATGTCTGCATGCTACAGACTGTGCGAATTCTGCAATCCTATAAAATCATCATTACTAATCACTGTACGACACGAATAGTACACTTAGTACAATAGTACGCGCAGTCGTAGTAGTTAAAGAAGAGAGAACCAAACAAAGAAGTAAATGTGTCGGTTCTTGTGCTTAACTTGCAACGGGTGATTTGCTACTTTTCTTCTCCTATCCTTCCAAACGAATATCCTGTAATGACCGAACCCATTCATCCGCGGTTTAACACTGAAGGTCCGGGTTTACTAATTTCCCGCGTTGAGTTCGCGAGCCTTTCAAGTGGATCTGTGGATTTTGTTTTCAAGCGCTCAAGTCGATACAAAACTCCCGCGGATGATCCTGATGACGGGGCTGCCCCCTAATAGAAGAGGTTTGGTCAAACAAACTTTTATAAGTCGGTTCATCTATCCATCATAAAAGTGCATCTATCCATCCATCATAAAAGTGCATCTATCATCATAAAAGTGCATCTATCCATGCATCTATCCATCATAAAAGTGCATCTGTCCATCATAAAAGTGCATCTGTCCATCATGAAAGTGCATCTATCCATCATAAAAGTTCATCTATCCATCATAAAAGGTCATCTATCAATCATAAAAGTTCATCTATCCATCATAAAAGTGCATCTATCCATCATAAAAGTGCATCTGTCCATCATAAAAGTGCATCTATCCATCATAAAAGTGCATCTATCCATCATAAAAGTGCATATATCCATCATAAAAGTGCATCTATCCATCATAAAGTGCATCTATCCATCATAAAAGTGCATCTATCCATCATAAAAGTGCATCTGTCCATCATAAAAGTGCATCTATCCATCATAAAAGTGCATCTGTCCATCATAAAAGTGCATCTATCCATCATAAAAGTGCATCTGTCCATCATAAAAGTGCATCTGTCCATCATAAAAGTGCATCTATCCATCATAAAAGTGCATCTGTCCATCATAAAAGTGCATCCGTCCATCATAAAAGTGCATCTGTCCATCATAAAAGTGCATCTATCCATCATAAAAGTGCATCTGTCCATCATAAAAGTGCATCCGTCCATCATAAAAGTGCATCTGTCCATCATAAAAGTGCATCTATCCATCATAAAAGTGCATCATAAAAGTGCATCTGTCCATCATAAAAGTGCATCTATCCATGCATCTATCCATCATAAAAGTGCATCTGTCCATCATAAAAGTGCATCTGTCCATCATAAAAGTGCATCTATCCATCATAAAAGTGCATCTGTCCATCATAAAAGTGCATCTATCATCATAAAAGTGCATCTATCCATGCATCTATCCATCATAAAAGTGCATCTGTCCATCATAAAAGTGCATCTGTCCATCATAAAAGTGCATCTATCCATCATAAAAGTGCATCTGTCCATCATAAAAGTGCATCTATCATCATAAAAGTGCATCTATCCATCATAAAAGTGCATCTGTCCATCATAAAAGTGCATCCGTCCATCATAAAAGTGCATCTGTCCATCATAAAAGTGCATCTATCCATCATAAAAGTGCATCATAAAAGTGCATCTGTCCATCATAAAAGTGCATCTGTCCATCATAAAAGTGCATCTATCCATCATAAAAGTGCATTTGTCCATCATAAAAGTGCATCTGTCCATCATAAAAGTGCATCTATCCATCATAAAAGTGCATCTATCCATCATAAAAGTGCATCTGTCCATCATAAAAGTGCATTCGTCCATCATAAAAGTGCATCTGTCCATCATAAAAGTGCATCTGTCCATCATAAAAGTGCATCATAAAAGTGCATCTGTCCATCATAAAAGTGCATCTGTCCATCATAAAAGTGCATCTGTCCATCATAAAAGTGCATCTGTCCATCATAAAAGTGCATCTATCCATCATAAAAGTGCATCTGTCCATCATAAAAGTGCTTCTATCCATCATAAAAGTGCATCATAAAAGTGCATCTGTCCATCATAAAAGTGCATCTGTCCATCATAAAAGTGCATCTATCCATCATAAAAGTGCATCTGTCCATCATAAAAGTGCATCTGTCCATCATAAAAGTGCATCTGTCCATCATAAAAGTGCATCAAAAGTGCATCTGTCCATCATAAAAGTGCATCTGTCCATCATAAGTGCATCTGTCCATCATAAAAGTGCATCTGTCCATCATAAAAGTGCATCTATCCATCATAAAAGTGCATCTGTCCATCATAAAAGTGCATCTGTCCATCATAAAAGTGCATCATAAAAGTGCATCTGTCCATCATAAAAGTGCATCTGTCCATCATAAAAGTGCATCATAAAAGTGCATCTGTCCATCATAAAAGTGCATCTGTCCATCATAAGTGCATCTGTCCATCATAAAAGTGCATCTGTCCATCATAAAAGTGCATCTATCCATCATAAAAGTGCATCTGTCCATCATAAAAGTGCATCTGTCCATCATAAAAGTGCATCATAAAAGTGCATCTATCCATCATAAAAGTGCATCCGTCCATCATAAAAGTGCATCCGTCCATCATAAAAGTGCATCTGTCCATCATAAAAGTGCATCTGTCCATCATAAAAGTGCATCAAAAGTGCATCTGTCCATCATAAAAGTGCATCTATCATCATAAAAGTGCATCTGTCCATCATAAAAGTGCATCTGTCCATCATAAAAGTGCATCATAAAAGTGCATCTGTCCATCATAAAAGTGCATCTGTCCATCATAAAAGTGCATCTGTCCATCATAAAAGTGCATCTGTCCATCATAAAAGTGCATCTATCCATCATAAAAATGCATCATAAAAGTGCATCTGTCCATCATAAAAGTTCATCTATCCATCATAAAAGTGCATCTGTCCATCATAAAAGCGCATCTGTCCATCATAAAAATGCATCATAAAAGTTCATCTATCCATCATAAAAGTTCATCTATCCATCATAAAAGTGCATCTGTCCATCATAAAAGTGCATCATAAAAGTGCATCTGTCCATCATAAAAGTGCATCATAAAAGTGCATTTTTCCATCATAAAAGTGCATCTGTCCATCATAAAAGTGCATCTGTCCATCATAAAAGTGCATCTATCCATCATAAAGGTGCATCTATCCATCATAAAAGTGCATCTGTCCATCATAAAAGTGCATCATAAAAGTGCATCTGTCCATCATAAAGTGCTCCACAGGCTCTGCGGGGGTTAATAAAGTCCTTCTGAAGTGAAACCATGTAAGAAAAATATCCATATTTAAAACTTTATAAAGTAAAATAACTAGCTTCTGGCTAAATGAACATATGGATTTGACTTCTAAGCGCAACTTATGCTAGTAATGTGACGCACTGCAGATATTTATGTAGGCTACCATAAAAATATCATTAAATCCCATTTAAAAAGTACTACAAAATCCCCTAAAAACACAAAAGTACATTCATTTCATTGAAATAAAAAAATTAATTTCGGTAATTTGTGACCGACACGTTCTTCGCACCAGGATCCTGCTTTCACCAAAAGTTAAAGTAATGATTTGAGTGTGTGTGTGTGTGTGTGTTTGTGTGTGTTTTGGAGAGAGTACGGTATTTTGTTAAAATGTCACTCATTATTATTGTTTCCATGGTTTCCCACAAGCTTAGCTCAAGCTGTACACCTACTCATCCCGCTATCATCCCAAACACACGCACTCATTTGCATATTTACATATATATATATGCTGAGGAGGGGGGGGGGCACTGTTTCAGATCCTCACTTAAAGGGCAATTCATTTCCCAGGCTGTTGTTTCTCATTGACTATCTTTCACAGGAGTGTGTGTCGGAGTGTGCTGAGCGCAGGGATTCAGGAAACTCTTGGCGTTTGTGCAAACACTTCATGCTGAGAGATGATAACACTCCTGGATCTGCTGAAAATGAACAACAGCATCATGTGGACAGAAGATATGGAGGCTTTATGAAGCGTTACGGAGGCTTTATGAAGCGTTATGGAGGCTTCATGAAGAAGACGGCGGAGATCTATGGGATGGAGCCGGAAGAGGCGATCCTGAGCAATGATGAAGCTGAACCGACAGATGAAGAGGGGATGGAGAAGCGTTACGGGGGGTTCATGAAGAGGGGTGGGGGGGGGAAAGAGTTACACAAGCGTTACGGGGGGTTCATGAGGCGTGTTCGGGAACCGCAGTGGAGTAAACGCTTCCTAAAACGCTCCCGAGAGGAGGAGGATGGAGATTTATCAGGGATAGAGAAGAGGTATGGTGGATTCATGGGAATTTAAGCGCCCTCATCCACTTTCCCTCCAGGAGACATGATTAAAGAGATAGTTCACCCAAAAATGAAGATTAGCCCATGATTTACTCTCCCTCAACTCATCCTAGTGTATATGACATTCTTCTTTCAGACGAATACAATCAGAGTTATATTAAAACATGTCCTGGCTCTCCCAAGCTTTATAATGGCAGTGAATGACTGTTTCTGTTTTGAAGTCCATAAAAGTGCATCTGTCCATCATAAAAGTGCATCTATCCATCATAAAAGAGCATCTGTCCATCATAAAAGTGCATCTATCCATCATAAAAGTGCATCTATCCATCATAAAAGTGCATCTGTCCATCATAAAAGTGCATCTGTCCATCATAAAAGAGCATCTATCCATCATAAAAGTGCATCTATCCATCATAAAAGTGCATCTGTCCATCATAAAAGTGCATCTATCCATCATAAAAGTGCATCTATCCATCATAAAAGTTCATCTATCCATCATAAAAGTGCATATATTCATCATAAAAGTGCATACATCCATCATAAAAGTGCATCTGTCCATCATAAAAGTGCATCTATCCATCATAAAAGTGCATCTGTCCATCATAAAAGTGCATATGTGCATCATAAAAGTGCATCTATCCATCATAAAAGTGCATCTGTCCATCATAAAAGTGCATCTGTCCATCATAAAAGTGCATCTATCCATCATAAAAGTGCATCTATCATCATAAAAGTGCATCTGTCCATCATAAAAGTGCATCTGTCCATCATAAAAGTGCATCTGTCCATCATAAAAGTGCATCTATCCATCATAAAAGAGCATCTGTCCATCATAAAAGTGCATCTATCCATCATAAAAGTGCATCTGTCCATCATAAAAGTGCATCTGTCCATCATAAAAGAGCATCTATCCATCATAAAAGTGCATCTATCCATCATAAAAGTGCATCTATCCATCATAAAAGTTCATCTATCCATCATAAAAGTGCATCTGTCCATCATAAAAGTGCATCTGTCCATCATAAAAGTGCATCTATCCATCATAAAAGTGCATCTGTCCATCATAAAAGTGCATCTATCATCATAAAAGTGCATCTGTCCATCATAAAAGTGCATCTGTCCATCATAAAAGTGCATCTGTCCATCATAAAGTGCTCCACAGGCTCTGCGGGGGTTAATAAAGTCCTTCTGAAGTGAAACCATGTAAGAAAAATATCCATATTTAAAACTTTATAAAGTAAAATAACTAGCTTCTGGCTAAATGAACATATGGATTTGACTTCTAAGCGCAACTTATGCTAGTAATGTGACGCACTGCAGATATTTATGTAGGCTACCATAAAAATATCATTAAATCCCATTTAAAAAGTACTACAAAATCCCCTAAAAACACAAAAGTACATTCATTTCATTGAAATAAAAAAATTAATTTCGGTAATTTGTGACCGACACGTTCTTCGCACCAGGATCCTGCTTTCACCAAAAGTTAAAGTAATGATTTGAGTGTGTGTGTGTGTGTGTGTTTGTGTGTGTTTTGGAGAGAGTACGGTATTTTGTTAAAATGTCACTCATTATTATTGTTTCCATGGTTTCCCACAAGCTTAGCTCAAGCTGTACACCTACTCATCCCGCTATCATCCCAAACACACGCACTCATTTGCATATTTACATATATATATATGCTGAGGAGGGGGGGGGGCACTGTTTCAGATCCTCACTTAAAGGGCAATTCATTTCCCAGGCTGTTGTTTCTCATTGACTATCTTTCACAGGAGTGTGTGTCGGAGTGTGCTGAGCGCAGGGATTCAGGAAACTCTTGGCGTTTGTGCAAACACTTCATGCTGAGAGATGATAACACTCCTGGATCTGCTGAAAATGAACAACAGCATCATGTGGACAGAAGATATGGAGGCTTTATGAAGCGTTACGGAGGCTTTATGAAGCGTTATGGAGGCTTCATGAAGAAGACGGCGGAGATCTATGGGATGGAGCCGGAAGAGGCGATCCTGAGCAATGATGAAGCTGAACCGACAGATGAAGAGGGGATGGAGAAGCGTTACGGGGGGTTCATGAAGAGGGGTGGGGGGGGGAAAGAGTTACACAAGCGTTACGGGGGGTTCATGAGGCGTGTTCGGGAACCGCAGTGGAGTAAACGCTTCCTAAAACGCTCCCGAGAGGAGGAGGATGGAGATTTATCAGGGATAGAGAAGAGGTATGGTGGATTCATGGGAATTTAAGCGCCCTCATCCACTTTCCCTCCAGGAGACATGATTAAAGAGATAGTTCACCCAAAAATGAAGATTAGCCCATGATTTACTCTCCCTCAACTCATCCTAGTGTATATGACATTCTTCTTTCAGACGAATACAATCAGAGTTATATTAAAACATGTCCTGGCTCTCCCAAGCTTTATAATGGCAGTGAATGACTGTTTCTGTTTTGAAGTCCATAAAAGTGCATCTGTCCATCATAAAAGTGCATCTATCCATCATAAAAGAGCATCTGTCCATCATAAAAGTGCATCTATCCATCATAAAAGTGCATCTATCCATCATAAAAGTGCATCTGTCCATCATAAAAGTGCATCTGTCCATCATAAAAGAGCATCTATCCATCATAAAAGTGCATCTATCCATCATAAAAGTGCATCTGTCCATCATAAAAGTGCATCTATCCATCATAAAAGTGCATCTATCCATCATAAAAGTTCATCTATCCATCATAAAAGTGCATATATTCATCATAAAAGTGCATACATCCATCATAAAAGTGCATCTGTCCATCATAAAAGTGCATCTATCCATCATAAAAGTGCATCTGTCCATCATAAAAGTGCATATGTGCATCATAAAAGTGCATCTATCCATCATAAAAGTGCATCTGTCCATCATAAAAGTGCATCTGTCCATCATAAAAGTGCATCTATCCATCATAAAAGTGCATCTATCATCATAAAAGTGCATCTGTCCATCATAAAAGTGCATCTGTCCATCATAAAAGTGCATCTGTCCATCATAAAAGTGCATCTATCCATCATAAAAGAGCATCTGTCCATCATAAAAGTGCATCTATCCATCATAAAAGTGCATCTGTCCATCATAAAAGTGCATCTGTCCATCATAAAAGAGCATCTATCCATCATAAAAGTGCATCTATCCATCATAAAAGTGCATCTATCCATCATAAAAGTTCATCTATCCATCATAAAAGTGCATCTGTCCATCATAAAAGTGCATCTGTCCATCATAAAAGTGCATCTATCCATCATAAAAGTGCATCTGTCCATCATAAAAGTGCATCTATCATCATAAAAGTGCATCTGTCCATCATAAAAGTGCATCTGTCCATCATAAAAGTGCATCTGTCCATCATAAAAGTGCATCTATCCATCATAAAAGAGCATCTGTCCATCATAAAAGTGCATCTATCCATCATAAAAGTGCATCTGTCCATCATAAAAGTGCATCTGTCCATCATAAAAGAGCATCTATCCATCATAAAAGTGCATCTATCCATCATAAAAGTGCATCTATCCATCATAAAAGTGCATCTATCCATCATAAAAGTGCATCTGTCCATCATAAAAGTGCATCTGTCCATCATAAAAGTGCATCTATCCATCATAAAAGTGCATCTGTCCATCATAAAAGTGCATCTGTCCATCATAAAAGTGCATCTATCATCATAAAAGTGCATCTGTCCATCATAAAAGTGCATCTGTCCATCATAAAAGTGCATCTGTCCATCATAAAAGTGCATCTATCCATCATAAAAGAGCATCTGTCCATCATAAAAGTGCATCTATCCATCATAAAAGTGCATCTGTCCATCATAAAAGTGCATCTGTCCATCATAAAAGAGCATCTATCCATCATAAAAGTGCATCTATCCATCATAAAAGTGCATCTATCCATCATAAAAGTTCATCTATCCATCATAAAAGTGCATATATTCATCATAAAAGTGCATACATCCATCATAAAAGTGCATCTGTCCATCATAAAAGTGCATCTATCCATCATAAAAGTGCATCTGTCCATCATAAAAGTGCATATGTGCATCATAAAAGTGCATCTATCCATCATAAAAGTGCATCTGTCCATCATAAAAGTGCATCTGTCCATCATAAAAGTGCATCTGTCCATCATAAAAGTGCATCTGTCCATCATAAAAGTGCATCTATCCATCATAAAAGTGCATCTGTCCATCATAAAAGTGCATCTGTCCATCATAAAAGTGCATCTATCATCATAAAAGTGCATCTGTCCATCATAAAAGTGCATCTGTCCATCATAAAAGTGCATCTGTCCATCATAAAAGTGCATCTATCCATCATAAAAGAGCATCTGTCCATCATAAAAGTGCATCTATCCATCATAAAAGTGCATCTGTCCATCATAAAAGTGCATCTGTCCATCATAAAAGAGCATCTATCCATCATAAAAGTGCATCTATCCATCATAAAAGTGCATCTGTCCATCATAAAAGTGCATCTATCCATCATAAAAGTGCATCTATCCATCATAAAAGTTCATCTATCCATCATAAAAGTGCATATATTCATCATAAAAGTGCATACATCCATCATAAAAGTGCATCTGTCCATCATAAAAGTGCATCTATCCATCATAAAAGTGCATCTGTCCATCATAAAAGTGCATATGTGCATCATAAAAGTGCATCTATCCATCATAAAAGTGCATCTGTCCATCATAAAAGTGCATCTGTCCATCATAAAAGTGCATCTGTCCATCATAAAAGTGCATCTATCCATCATAAAAGTGCATCTGTCCATCATAAAAGTGCATCTGTCCATCATAAAAGTGCATCTATCATCATAAAAGTGCATCTGTCCATCATAAAAGTGCATCTGTCCATCATAAAAGTGCATCTGTCTGTCCATCATAAAAGTGCATCTGTCCATCATAAAAGTGCATGGACAGAAACAGTCATTCACTGCCATTATAAAGCTTGGGAGAGTCAGGACATATTTTAATATAACTCTGATTGTGTTCGTCTGAAAGAATATCATATACACTAGGATGAGTTGAGGGAGAGTAAATCATGGGATAATCTTCATTTTTGGGTGAACTATCCCTTTAAAATACGCTCATGATGTATAATAAAGTGTCTGTTGTGTCTTTGTTGTGTTCATGTGATTTAGTGTGAATAAGAACGTCTTAAAAGTACATCTGAATTCACCTACATTGTAATAACTAATACTGTACAACAACCAGGCCTTTTTTAATCAACTCTACAAATCAGGTCTGCATGAAACATTCATTCACTTCTGCAAACTGGAGGAAATATGACAGACTGAATCTTTTGCTTGAATAAACTGCTCGAAACTGCAGCAGAATGTGTGTCTTTTAATAGAAATCAGCCTTCTGTGTGGTGAAATACAGCGTTTAATGTTGTTTATATGTCTATGTGGTGTTTTTAATATGCTTTAAGACAATCCATGTGTAAATTCATAAGTCGACAGCATTGCTGAGTATTTTCTCCTAAAAACTGCAGTGAACCAAAGACAGTCTCAAAAACACGCTTTGAAATCGCTGGTGTTTCTGACGTCACAAACTACCTTGTAACCAATCAGATCAACGTGTGATCGTCAACGAGTGGATCTCTGAGTGAGTGACTGAGTGGAGACGGGGCTCATTTGCATATTCATAGAACCATGCGAATACTAAATGAGGCGAGGGTGTCGAGTTACATTCAAGACATTTTAAGACATGAATAAATTATGTTCAAGGAAAAAACTTTAAAAATATGTCATTTTGGTGATTAAAGATGAGTTTTAAGGAAATAATAGTAGTTAATAACATACAGCAACTGTCAAAATGATTGATTGACAGGTAGGCATGGCTTTCCTTTGATCTTCCCCCGCCCCTTCCGGTTCCTCCCCTTCCTGTTACCTTTGACCTAGTTCAGCCCCATCCGGTTACAGCTTCTGTCAAAATGATGGATGTGTGACAGTTAGTTTGATCGTATTGGCCTTTGATGTTAACATAAGCTTTGATGTTACAGTTACAAAGTGATGTGACAGTTAGTTTGAGATGTATTGGCTTTGATGGTGACAGTTAGTTTGATTGTTTGAAGTTAGTTTGATAATAGTTACTTTTGAAGATGTATTGTCTTTGAAGCTGGTGTTTTGTCACCGCCCCAGCATTCCTGAGCAGTTTATCTGTTCTGTAAAAGAATATAAAATAAAATCTTACTAAAACCACACACACACACACTTGCCCAAAACATAGGGAGCGCGCGTCTATGTGTGTGTGTGTGTGTGTGTGTGTGTGTCAAAGCAGGAATTCCCCTCCCTCCCACTCCCACATCGCTAGGGACGGAATTTTATCTGACTAAAGTTGAAAAAGCATTGTGTTCATTTAAATGAAATGGTTATAAATTTTACATTTAGTCATTCACAAATTTGACACTGACTCAAGTTGAAAAACCATGCTGTTCAATTAAAAGTATATAAATTAAACAAAAATAAAATCATCTTACTGTTTCACCATGGCTGAAAAAACCCACAAGTGTTTCTCCCTGAAGTCTTTTCTCTCTGTCACACCAGCGTGTGGCTGGCCTGGTATCTGTTTTTGTGACACGTTCCTGAGCCCATTGAGAAATATCTTACACAACCTGATGAAAAGCATTGTGTTCCTTTAAAAGTGTATAAATTAAAATATATCATATATAAAATAAATAGTTTACTAATTTAACTAAAGTTGAAAATCATGCTGTTCATTAAAAAAATCTTACTAAATTACTGAAGTTGAAAAGCATTCTGTTCATTTAAAATAAATATTTAACAAAATTACTGTACCAATTATGTTAGATTTAGATAAAAATAAAATCATCTTACATTTTCACCAGGGTTGAAGTAGCTCCTATCACATAGATGTCCATATTGACCATTTAAAGTTGAAAAGAACCCCAGCGTATTTCTCTCTCTCTCTCTCTCTCTCTCACACACCAGCGTTTGACAGTCAGAGGGCTGTGTTCAGTGATCAGAATGAGACTGTGAATGTTTTGCTACATTTATTTCATAGTGTATAAGCATTAAAAGTTTGAAATAGATCTTTTTAAAAATACGATTTTAATTCAATTCAATGAATTCATAAAAAAACAAATATGCTATATCGATGGTCTCTGGGGAAAACTTGACTATATTTTTTTATTTATCAGGGTGTATGTAAAGAACTTTGAAATTTGCTGCTCTCACAAGTTATCTCACACATTGTGTGAAATGTTTAATAATTCCTCAAGTAGTGTCTGTGAGAAAATCCCCACATAGGCGTATCTGTAGTGAGAGAGCAACAATGAAGACTTTTCGAATCTGTGACGCCTCAGGCCGAACCCATTGATAACCTGCTTATAAGCTCCTTCCGATCACCAGCACATCTTCAGAGAAATACGTTACTTTACAATAATGTTAGCTTCATGAGCCTCTGTGCATCATGTCATGTTAGTCTGCTAACGCCTTTCCAGAGCCAAAGTTTTGTTCGTACTAAATGTATTTCAAAGCATAATCGTAAAAGTTTAAATATGATCTTTTAAAAATGAAAAGATTGTTTAAATGAAATCTTTACAGTTTTAATACATTCATATCTTTTAGAAGATTACTGTAATGATTTTTGTTTAACGGTGACCTAAAGTATAACTGTTATTAATATAGCCATAATGATTTTTGTACTGTAACAGCATATTCTACCCCGTACACCTAAACACGACCATCACAGAAAACTGCATTTTTACATTGTTTTTTACATACTGTTTTGCACTCTCACACACTAAGTTGGTTCCATAAAATCAAATAAAGTATATAACTCAATGTATAATGACAAAATGTATTCAAACAAGTTAACCTTAGTTTTAGCTAAATTAATATATATAAAAATTATATATATATATATATAAAGCTTATGTTAACATCAAAGGCCAATACGATCAGACTAACTGTCACACATCCATCATTTTGACAGAAGCTGTAACCGCAAGGGGCGGAACTAGGTTAAAGGTAACAGGAAGGGGCGGAAACTAGGTCAAAGGTAACAGGAAGGGGAGGAGCCGGAAGGGGCGGGACAGGAAGGGGAGGAACCGGAAGGGGCGGGGGAAGAACAAAGGAAAGCCACGCCCACCTGTCAATCAATCATTTTGACAGTTGCTGTATATTATTAACTACTAATAATTATTGACTACAGGGAGATTTTACAGTAGCACCTCAATGCAATACATGAGATCCACGGGGAGGAGTCGGATCAAGATGCAAGGGGCGGAAATGGGTAGGATTAGGGGTGGGTTTAGGGATTAGGGGGCGGAGATGGGTAGGATTAGGGGTGGGTTTAGGGATTAGGGGGCGGAGTTGGGTAGGATTAGGGGTGGGTTTAGGGATTAGGGGGCGGAGATGGGTAGGTTTAGGTATATGTAAGGTGGGAGGAGTTGGATCTGGATCCGACTCCTCCCCGTGGATTTCATGTTCTGCATCTCAGATTTTAGGAAGTTTGAGCCTCAGGATCCTTTTGGATCGAGTATGTTTATTTAAAAGTTGGGCACTCCAACCCAGACCATCACCACACATCCACAAACTACATTTCCCATAATCCTTTGCCCAGACTAATCAGCCAAGATCACATTCCCCAACTTCACCTTGTTGAGCTCAGCCCATATAAGCCTGAGTTTCACATTCATTCGTGCGAAATCTCGTTAGTTGTTTACACAGGGTTTTCCTGGTCTCATGTCTCTTGGTTTAGGACTTCTAGCCTGTGATTGACAGGTACTTTTGATTACGTGTTTGGATTGTCCATATTAAATAAACTGCATTTGGATCCTCAACCTGCGTATCTCAGAGCAGTTCGTGACTAAAGTATAGTTTGATTACATGGTTAACAATGTAAAGCACTTCTACTGTCATGAAACTCATAGAATCAAGGCAATGTGGGAAAGTTTCACAAAGATCTGTAAACATGCAAACTTAATCTCTGAGATCAGGCTTTATTATACATATTTAATGTGGGAACGTGCAACTAAAACCCGCTGTCGATATCTCTATCATAACTACGCCACCTCTGATAGCATAACCATAACCCTACAATTACTAAATAAAGTCTAATGTACGTTTGGTAACACTTTATTTTACAGTGTCCTTAACATATGTTACATATACTACCATAGTAATAACAGTAAATTATGCATAATTACATGCAACTAAACCTCAAGCAAATCCTAATACCCTAACCCTATAGTAAGTACATGTTATTTATTAATATTACTCAGTACTTAAATATATAATTACACTAATGAGTGTAACCGACTTTATTTTAGTGTCTCTGTAACACGTAACATGTGCTTACTGTAATAATAACAGTAATAATTACATGCTACTAACCCTAAACCTAACCCTATAGTAAGTTCACGTTGGTAATTAATATAATCTATAATAACACTGTAAAGTGTAACTGTATGTTTGAGGATCCTCCAAGAAAGCTGTAGGTTATAATTCACTCATATCTGTAAAAAAAGTCTTGCGAGATTCACAATATACTGTTTATTTGACTCTTGCAATAACTTAATAACTACGGCTTGTTCACATCAAGAACAATACGCTTACACTTTATTTTAATGTGTTTGTGTTATAGTGTAATTGTACACTTAAGTGCTGAGTAATATTAATGAACTACATGTGGTTAGGGTTAGTTGCATGTAACGAAGCACAATTTATAGTTATTACTACAGTAACTATATGTAACAAGTGTAAGAAAGACACTGTAAAATAAAGTGTTACAAACAATAACTATATCAGAATTATAACATTGTTTATTCACGTGCTGCAGTTATGATTATATCAGTTATGTTTATGTTTATATCAGTTGTGATTTCGTCAGTCATACATGGGAAGCGTTTTGAAAAAAGTAAGATATTTTGTTGGCCAAATGCATTACTTCACTATAGTTACTTGGGAAAAAGGAATATGATTAGCCTACATAACTTGCTTAATCCCCAACACTGGTTTACCATCTAATGCTGCCGTAAAAAGGATTTCGGTAACACTTTATTTTTAATGTGTCATTATTACAGTGTCATTATAGGCTATATTTTTTTTTTTAAAGTGTGTGTGTCCTCCCCTAGAAAAATGTTACTGGAGTAAATTCCATTTCATGTATTCTGGTGCTTTTTAATTAAACAAGTAAACTAAACTCCGCTTCACGTCGTTATTTTCGTCAGTTGCCGCTCGATGAGAAATATAAATGATTCAGCAGAAATGGAGCTTAATTTATTAGGGCTTTCCTCAAGTGAAACGGATTTGACTGACATCACTCTGGAAAGCGAACAGAAATATGCGCTGAATGAGACGGAGAAGTGAGTGGGTCCGATATCACTGGTCTTAAATAGTGGGCGGGTCTTGTCCCACTCATATAGTACAATGGTTCCGACGCCCATGTATTTAAGTACTGAGTAATATTAATAAACAACATACTCCAGGGTTAGGATTAGGATTTGGTTGAGGTTTAGAATTATGCATAATTTACTTTGGTAAGTAGGCTATGTAAAATATGTAACACGGACACAGTAGCCTACAATAAAGTGTTACCAAATGATTGCATGTCCAAATTAAGTGCCCTTGAACACAAGTGAGCTTCATCCACGAGTCCATGAGTCAGATGAAGATTTAACCTCGTGTTTGTGTAGTCTAAATATAGGCACACATGTTCTAAGCTCCACCTATTAATTTCCCAGCATAATGAAACGAGCTGTACGATTGATTCCACTTTATGAAGAGATTGAAGGCTAATGATAAAGGTTTAATTCACTCTTCACTGTTTTTCTCCTTTGCGCGCGTCGTTAAGGCCGGTCGCGGGCGCCAAACGGTTAAACCGAGGCCGCGCCCACAACATCCCGTTAGGACTCCGAGACTGAACTTTGTCTTCGGTAAACACGGAGTGATAACCGGACACCGGAGCGAAGGTCGAGGACAGAAACACTCGGGGAAAGGCGAAATGAACAGTTGTGTCAGTGACGCGTGAGGTAAGACACCGGCATGACGGTAGCGCGCGGATAGACCCGCTTATTACACTGAATAAAGCTGATAAAGCTGACTGTTAACGCTTTCGCCTCCAGGATCTATTCGCCTTCATCATGAACTTCCTCCTGGAGACTCTCCAGGTGCTCTTCTTGTCGCTGGTCTACACTTTAGAAGCGCTGGTTCGGTTGTTTGTCCCGGTTCGACGGAAGCGCGTGTCCGGGGAGCTGGTGCTCGTGACCGGCGCGGGCAGCGGTATCGGGCGGCTCGTGGCTCTGGAGTTCGCGCGCCTGGACGCGCGTCTGGTACTGTGGGACATCAACGAGGACGCGCTCAAAGAGACCGCGCGCGCGATCAAAGAGGAGCTCGGGGCGCGCGCGTACACGTACACCTGCGACTGCAGCGAGCGCGAGGAGGTGTACAGGACCGCGAACCAGGTGTGATTTTTATTTTATTTTTTTTATTGAATGCCAGTCACATACAAATAATAAACATAACAATAATCCAACATATAGTGTAACGTTATTAAACAAATATAGACTACAACAAATAGGAAACGAAAATATACCGTGTAATTTAAAAATAATAATACATATAAAAAGAAAGAAAATAATATTAAAAAAACAGGTATGAAATCAACACAATAAATAGCATAAAAGCTTCACATAGAGACCTAGTGCGTTTTGCTTTACTATTTTTCAACCCGAGAAGTAACTCAATATAATTTTTCATATCTATCGCAATAACAAAAAGTTGGCCTTTCCTAGCCAATTTTTGTTTTTGTTTATGGTATTTCCCCATAATAATTGTGATAATCTTTGTCTATTAAAGTAAAAAAATATAACCAGGTGTAATATGGTGCACTTCGTACAGTAACACGTACAGTAACACGTACAGTAGCATGTACAGTAACCCTCATATATGTACAGTAGCACGTACAGTAACCCTCGTGCGCGTACAGTAGCACATGCAGTAACCCTCATACACGTACAGTAACACATACAATAACCCTCATATGCGTACAGTAGCACATACAGTAACCCTCATACGAGTACAGTAACACATACAATAACCCTCTTATGCGTACAGCAGCACATACAGTAACCATCATACGCGTACAGTAGCATGTACAGTAACCCTCATACACGTACAGTAGCATGTACAGTAACCCTCTTATGCGTACAGCAGCACGTACAGTAGCACATACATTAACCCTCATACACGTACAGTAGCACGTACAGTAACCCTCATACGCATTCAGTAGCTGGTACAGTAACCCTCATGTGCGTACAGTAGCACGTACAATAACCCTCATACGCGTACAGTAGCATGTGCAGTAGAACGTACAGTAGCCCTCATACGCATACAGTAGCACGTACAGTAGCGCCTGCAGTAACCCTCATACGCGTGCAGTAGCACGCACAGTAGCCCTCATACGCGTACAGTAGCATGTACAGTAGCCCCCATACGCGTGCAGTAGCACGTACAGTAACCCTCATACGCGTACAGTAGCACGTACAGTAGCCCTCATACATGTACAGTAGCACGTACAGTAGCCCTCTTACACGTACAGTAGCACATACAGTAGCCCTCATACGCGTACAGTAGCATATACAGTAGCCCTCATACGCGTGCAGTAGCACGTACAGTAGCCCTCATACGCGTACAGTAGCATGTACAGTAGCCTACATACGCGTGCAGTAGCACGTACAGTAACCCTCATACGCGTACAGTAGCAAGTACAGTAGCAAGTACAGTAGCGCGTGCAGTAACCCTCATACGCGTGCAGTAGCACGCACAGTAGCACATACAGTAACCCTCATACGCGTACAGTAGCACGTACAGTAGCCCTCATACATGTACAGTAGCATGTACAGTAGCCCTCATACATGTACAGTAGCACGTACAGTAGCCCTCATACGTGTACAGTAGCACATACAGTAGCCCTCATGCGCGTACAGTAGCATATACAGTAGCCCTCATACGCGTGCAGTAGCACGTACAGTAGCCCTCATACGCGTACAGTAGCATGTACAGTAGCCCCCATACACATGCAGTAGCATGTACAGTAACCCTCATACGCATACAGTAGCATGTACAGTAGCACGTACAGTAGCGCGTGCAGTAACCCTCATACGCGTGCAGTAGCACGCACAGTAGCACATACAGTAACCCTCATACGCGTACAGTAGCACGTACAGTAACCCTCATACAGTGTTTTCAGTCGCATCAACATTTGTAATGACCATAAACATTATGATTTCTACCGTCTTTCTTTCACTCATCTGTTTATTTTCAGTTGCTACATAAATGTTTTTATCACACAACTTTGACTTGTTTCAGCTTAATATTATTCGTTAGTAATGGTCAAAAATAATAATTAAATGACTAAATTCTTTGACACTTAAAACATTAAGGCAACTTTAAGTAAATTTAACAGGCTAAGAAGAAGAATAATTCACAACTTGTTTCGTTTGTTTTATAAGGTGAAGCGTGAGGTTGGTGACGTCACAATTTTGATAAATAATGCAGGAATTGTTACTGGGAAAAAGTTCATGGAATGTCCTGATGCACTGGTGGAGAAGACTATGGAGGTCAACAGCCTAGCACACTTCTGGGTATCTATCTCTCTATCACTCTATCTCTCCCTCTATCTATCTATCTATCTATCTATCTATCTATCTATCTATCTATCTATCTATGTATCTATCTATCTCTCTATCACTCTATCTCTCTATCACTCTATCTCTCTATCTATCTCTCTATCTCTCTATCACTCTATATCTATCTATCTATGTATCAATCTATCTCTGTCTATCTATCTCTCTATCACTCTATCTCTCTGTCTATCTATCTATCTATCTATCTATCTATCTATCTATCTATCTATCTATCTATCTATCTATCTATCTATCTATCTATCTATCTATCTATCACTCTATCTCTCTATCTATCTCTCTATCTATCTCTCTGTCTATCTATCTATCTATCTATCACTCTATCTCTCTATCTATCTATCTATCTATCTATCTATCTATCTATCTATCTATCTATCTATCTATCACTCATACACTCTATCTCTCTATCTATCTCTCTATATATCTATCTATCTATCTATCTATCACTCTATCTATTTATCTATGTATGTATCTATCTCTCTATCACTTTATCTATCACTCTATCTATCACTCTATCTATCTATCTATCTATCTATCTATCTATCTATCTATCTATCTATCTATCTATCTATCTATCTATCTATCTATCTATCTATCTATCTATCTCTCTATCACTCTATCTATCTCTCTATCTATCTATCTCTCTATCACTTTATCTATCTCTCTATCTATATATCCATATATCTATCCATCTATCTATCTATCTATCTATCTATCTATCTATCTATCTATCTATCTATCTATCTATCTATCTATCTATCTATCTATCACTCTATCTCTCTATCTATATATCTATCTATCTCTATCTATCTCTCTATCTATCTATCTCTCTATCTGATCATGATATCCAGTCTCTCCTCTCAGATGTATAAGGCGTTCCTGCCGGCTATGATTGCTGGTAATCGAGGTCATCTGGTCAGTATAGCGAGTTCTGCTGGACTCATCGGAGTCAATGGACTGGCAGGTACAGTAGATCTTCTCAGTTTAACACTAATATCAACACTAATATCTCTCTCTCAGGAGGGAGTGTGTATTTCTCACTACATGTCCTCAGATTACTGTGCGAGTAAATTTGTGTTGTCCTCAGATTACTGTGCGAGTAAGTTTGTGTTGTCCTCAGATTACTGTGTGAGTAAATTTGTGTTATCCTCAGATTACTGTGTAAATTTGTGTTGTCCTCAGATTACTGTGTAAATTTGTGTTGTCCTCAGATTACTGTGCGAGTAAGTTTGTGTTGTCCTCAGATTACTGTGTGAGTAAGTTTGTGTTGTCCTCAGATTACTGTGTGAGTAAATTTGTGTTGTCCTCAGATTACTGTGTGAGTAAATTTGTGTTGTCCTCAGATTACTGTGTGAGTAAATTTGTGTTGTCCTCAGATTACTGTGTGAGTAAATTTGTGTTGTCCTCAGATTACTGTGCGAGTAAGTTTGTGATGTCCTCAGATTACTGTGTAAATTTGTGTTGTCCTCAGATTACTGTGCGAGTAAGTTTGTGTTGTCCTCAGATTACTGTGCCAGTAAGTTTGTGATGTCCTCAGATTACTGTGTGAGTAAGTTTGTGTTGTCCTCAGATTACTGTGCGAGTAAGTTTGTGTTGTCCTCAGATTACTGTGCGAGTAAATTTGTGTTGTCCTCAGATTACTGTGCGAGTAAGTTTGTGTTGTCCTCAGATTACTGTGTGAGTAAGTTTGTGTTGTCCTCAGATTACTGTGCGAGTAAGTTTGTGATGTCCTCAGATTACTGTGTGAGTAAGTTTGTGATGTCCTCAGATTACTGTGCGAGTAAGTTTGTGATGTCCTCAGATTACAGTGCGAGTAAGTTTGTGTTGTCCTCAGATTACTGTGTGAGTAAGTTTGTGTTGTCCTCAGATTACTGTGCGAGTAAGTTTGTGATGTCCTCAGATTACTGTGCGAGTAAATTTGTGTTGTCCTCAGATTACTGTGCGAGTAAGTTTGTTATGTCCTCAGATTACTGTGCGAGTAAGTTTGTGATGTCCTCAGATTACAGTGCGAGTAAGTTTGTGTTGTCCTCAGATTACTGTGTGAGTAAGTTTGTGTTGTCCTCAGATTACTGTGCGAGTAAGTTTGTGATGTCCTCAGATTACTGTGCGAGTAAGATTGTGATGTCCTCAGATTACTGTGCGAGTAAATTTGTGATGTCCTCAGATTACTGTGCGAGTAAGTTTGTGATGTCCTCAGATTACTGTGCGAGTAAATTTGTGATGTCCTCAGATTACTGTGCGAGTAAGTTTGTGATGTCCTCAGATTACTGTGCGAGTAAGTTTGTGATGTCCTCAGATTACAGTGCGAGTAAGTTTGTGTTGTCCTCAGATTACTGTGTGAGTAAGTTTGTGTTGTCCTCAGATTACTGTGCGAGTAAGTTTGTGATGTCCTCAGATTACTGTGTGAGTAAGTTTGTGTTGTCCTCAGATTACTGTGCGAGTAAGTTTGTGATGTCCTCAGATTACTGTGCGAGTAAATTTGTGATGTCCTCAGATTACAGTGCGAGTAAATTTGTGTTGTCCTCAGATTACTGTGTGAGTAAGTTTGTGTTGTCCTCAGATTACTGTGCGAGTAAGTTTGTGATGTCCTCAGATTACTGTGTGAGTAAGTTTGTGATGTCCTCAGATTACTGTGCGAGTAAGTTTGTGATGTCCTCAGATTACTGTGCGAGTAAGTTTGTGATGTCCTCAGATTACTGTGCGAGTAAGTTTGTGTTGTCCTCAGATTACTGTGCGAGTAAGTTTGTGATGTCCTCAGATTACTGTGCGAGTAAATTTGTGATGTCCTCAGATTACTGTGCGAGTAAGTTTGTGATGTCCTCAGATTACTGTGCGAGTAAATTTGTGTTGTCCTCAGATTACTGTGTAAATTTGTGTTGTCCTCAGATTACTGTGCGAGTAAGTTTGTGTTGTCCTCAGATTACTGTGCGAGTAAATTTGTGTTGTCCTCAGATTACTGTGCGAGTAAGTTTGTGTTGTCCTCAGATTACTGTGCGAGTAAGTTTGTGTTGTCCTCAGATTACTGTGCGAGTAAGTTTGTGATGTCCTCAGATTACTGTGCGAGTAAGTTTGTGTTGTCCTCAGATTACTGTGCGAGTAAGTTTGTGTTGTCCTCAGATTACTGTGCGAGTAAGTTTGTGTTGTCCTCAGATTACTGTGCGAGTAAGTTTGTGTTGTCCTCAGATTACTGTGCGAGTAAGTTTGTGATGTCCTCAGATTACTGTGCGAGTAAGTTTGTGTTGTCCTCAGATTACTGTGTGAGTAAGTTTGTGTTGTCCTCAGATTACTGTGCGAGTAAGTTTGTGATGTCCTCAGATTACTGTGCGAGTAAGTTTGTGTTGTCCTCAGATTACTGTGCGAGTAAGTTTGTGTTGTCCTCAGATTACTGTGCGAGTAAGTTTGTGTTGTCCTCAGATTACTGTGCGAGTAAGTTTGTGTTGTCCTCAGATTACTGTGCGAGTAAATTTGTGATGTCCTCAGATTACTGTGCGAGTAAGTTTGTGTTGTCCTCAGATTACTGTGCGAGTAAGTTTGTGTTGTCCTCAGATTACTGTGCGAGTAAGTTTGTGATGTCCTCAGATTACTGTGCGAGTAAGTTTGTGTTGTCCTCAGATTACTGTGCGAGTAAGTTTGTGTTGTCCTCAGATTACTGTGCGAGTAAGTTTGTGATGTCCTCAGATTACTGTGCGAGTAAGTTTGTGATGTCCTCAGATTACTGTGCGAGTAAGTTTGTGTTGTCCTCAGATTACTGTGCGAGTAAGTTTGTGTTGTCCTCAGATTACTGTGCGAGTAAGTTTGTGTTGTCCTCAGATTACTGTGCGAGTAAGTTTGTGATGTCCTCAGATTACTGTGCGAGTAAGTTTGCCGCGGTGGGGTTTGCGGAGTCGATGGCGCTGGAGCTGATGGCTCTGGGTTGTGATGGAGTGAAGACCACCATCGTCTGCCCGTTCTTCATCAACACCGGCATGTTTGACGGCGCCAACACTAAGTAAGAAACTGCTTCTCAGAAAATAACAGAACATATTTTTCTGTATTGTTGAGCACATGAATGTTAGATCTGGATCAGTACATTCATTTAACAGACACTTTTATACAAAGCAGCTTGAGGAATACATGAGGAATCAATATCTAGAACAAGAACTGATCCGCATCATGTAAGGGATAATGTAGATCCAGTCGGTTGTAATCTCAGAATAAACCCCCTTCAGGTGTGTGTGTGTGTGTTATCTCAGAATAAACCCCCTTCAGGTGTGTGTGTGTGTGTGTTATCTCAGAATAAACCCCCTTCAGGTGTTTGTGTGTGTGTTATCTCAGAATAAACCCCCTTCAGGTGTGTGTGTATGTGTGTGTGTGTGTTATCTCAGAATAAACCCCCTTCAGGTGTGTGTGTGTGTGTGTTATCTCAGAATAAACCCCCTTCAGGTGTGTGTGTGTGTGTGTGTGTGTGTTATCTCAGAATAAACCCCCTTCAGGTGTGTGTGTGTGTGTGTGTGTGTTATCTCAGAATAAACCCCCTTCAGGTGTTTGTGTGTGTGTTATCTCAGAATAAACCCCCTTCAGGTGTGTGTGTGTGTGTGTGTGTTATCTCAGAATAAACCCCCTTCAGGTGTTTGTGTGTGTGTTATCTCAGAATAAACCCCCTTCAGGTGTGTGTGTGTGTGTGTGTGTTATCTCAGAATAACCCCCCTTCAGGTGTGTGTGTGTGAGTGTCTTATCTCAGAATAAACCCCCTTCAGGTGTGTGTGTGTGTGTGTTATCTCAGAATAAACCCCCTTCAGGTGTTTGTGTGTGTGTTATCTCAGAATAAACCTCCTTCAGGTGTGTGTGTGTGTTATCTCAGAATAACCCCCCTTCAGGTGTGTGTGTGTGAGTGTGTTATCTCAGAATAAACCCCCTTCAGGTGTGTGTGTGTGTGTGTGTTATCTCAGAATAAACCCCCTTCAGGTGTGTGTGTGTGTTATCTCAGAATAAACCTCCTTCAGGTGTGTGTGTGTGTGTTATCTCAGAATAAACCCCCTTCAGGTGTGTGTGTGTGA
>JAPDVR010000001.1:73962055-74009555 GCA_026230005.1 Gila orcuttii | reverse complement strand
GTGTTTTCTCAGAATAAACCCCCTTCAGGTGTGTGTGTGTGTGTGTGTGTGTGTGTGTGTTATCTCAGAATAAACCCCCTTCAGAGTATATATAGTTTGTACAGTGTAAAAACCATTACATGTGTGTGTGTGTGTGTGTTGCAGATTTCCCAGACTCATGCCTGTTCTTGAGCCGGATTATGCGTGCAGGAAGATTGTGGACGCGGTCCGCCGGGATCAGGTGTATCTCTACATGCCTCGAAGCCTTTACATCGCCATCGCTCTGAAGAAGTGAGTGTTAAACTTCTGCTTCAGTTCACATTTAACTCTTATAAAACACTTTACGGTTCCATACTACGGTGGCCGAGAGAGCTCAACGTGCTGCAACTGAAGAAAACGCATGCAAATAGAAAAAAACGCCCGCAAATTAAGAAAACATCTTCATCAGTTTCACAACACACGTGTGCTCCAAATACTCACAACACAACCAAATACAGAAACGCGCTGCAAATAACTCAGACCACAACGGACATGTTTCCGGGGGAACCAAATAAGTGACGAACCCGGCAGGGACGTGCTTATTGCTCGTGAGCACCCCTATGCCCTACTCCCTTCGAAGGGCAGACGGCAGAGCTCTTCAAGTGGGACTTCGGAGTGAGCATGGCACTAGTGTGCCATTATGTAGCCGTTTGGAACGCACTTGATGAAGGGAGCAACGAAAGACAACGTAATTTTCAACTGGGATGTTCCCATGACAACACAGCACGTTTTTTTTTTTAAATCTTTATTAAATCTTAACGATACAAATAGTAAGAACATACAAATAGAGTAATTAATACAGCAAACAAAATATTAAACAAGAACAGAGCCAGGGGGAGTTTCAAATAAATATATTAAAGATAGAGCATAACTGAATGGTTTTAGCAGCCGCCTTATTTTTTGAATCATAGATGGATTTGATGCGCTGTTCCGCCTCCTTACCAAAAGCAATAAAGGAAGGTTTAGAATTACTAAATTTGGCTTTGTGAATATGATATTTCCCTAAAATGATCAATAGATTAATTAGGTATATTTCTTCCTGTTTTTTACAACGCAGCACGTTGTCCATCAGCTGAACAGCTGTTCTGGCCATAGAAATATAATGCTGTTAACATAACGGTTGCAAATAACTTAATTTTTTTATTTTTACTTTACAAAAAAACTTTTAAAATATGCGTTATATATCTGTGTGTCAGTGTCTCAACTTTAAAACTTTGGACCCTACTTTACCTAACATTTCTTATGAAACTTTTCTTTATGAAAATTTAAACATAACATGAAACAATTTGTACAGTGTAACTGATGTATAGATTAATATCTTTTCTTAATGTTCTTCTTGTCTATCTTTTTTATTTATTTATTTTAGTTTTCAGCTCATTGTTCTTTTCTCATTTGTATTCTGATGACATTGAACATATTGTTAATACATTTTGTATATTGTATACAAGTTTTATGTCATAAAAATGTAATCTCTGAATGTTTTGCGAAAAAAAAAAAAAAAAAGTTAAAATAAAGTAGAATTTTGAGCAATAAGCACGTCCCAGCCGGGTTCGTCACTTATATGGATATCACTTAATAAACGCTGGATGGAAACGCCAAGATGTGCATAAATGTTCATAAAAATGTGTTTTTTACAACATACATTTACTCACACCTGACTCGTATATTGTCAAACCATTAAAATTATGAATGTAATTTATTACATGATGATTTAAAGTCATTATTTTGTCAGATGAAACAAGCATTGAATAGACATCACACACAAAAAAAAAAACTTTAGAAAGAAATATTTTGATTCGACATTGAATTTATTAAAATTTTGAGGCTACAATGAGGCCATAACATTGTTTTTCAGAATCTGGATCTGAAGTGGCATTTATGTATATTTACACAGACTATCAATGAATATGAATGAAACATGAAATAATACTCTAAATATGAAACTAAAACCCCTAAGCCAGTCTTAAGGAGTGAGTCATTAAATCATTCATTCAACCGATTCATTCAAACTGCTGATTCATTCGAGAACGAAGCAATTGGCCGTCTTTATGAATGAGTCACTGAATCAATGACTCACTCGATTCGATTCGCTCAAAGACTCGCAACAGTTCTGCCGTGGCTTCGTTTGTTTCATTGGTAAAATTGAGCAAAAACAGACAGTATTGTGTCTATAATGTAACAATGTTTATTGAACTGTTGTATAAAGTTAATTTCTCTAAACTATATCATATGATATAAATATATTTTTCTGTCATATCTGTAGCATTTTAACTGCTTTCTGAAAACAGTGTCATTTGTGCGTGTGTGCTTGTATAACAGTTGCTTTTCCTCCGTCACACAGTTTTCTTCCCACTAAGATCGGTGTGCTGTTGGGCGGATATCTGGGAGCGTTCAACTTCATGGCTAAGTTCAAAGGTCATGGGAAAAAGAGCGATTAATTTCCACGAGAGAGAGAGAGAGAGAGAGAGAGAGAGAGAGAGAGAGAGAGAGAGAGAGAGAGAGAGAGAGAGAAGGAATATTTACACAATAAACACGCATGAAAAAATAGAGAACTGTTTAAAACTGACACATACTGTGACCAATCTGCACTTCTTACATTCTGCACTTCTGTTTCATCCAATATGAAGAAATTTCCGTTTTAATAACAGAAACATTTTACCTCTTTATCCGATTGCACTTAATTTGCACCCAATAAACAATTTCTAATTTTAGAGTTTAAATATTATGGATGGTGTTTCTCTGCTAATTTTTGAAAAAATATATTTTAACTATGTTTCTAATGACTGAATGATTGTATAATGGAAGTAGTTGATTTGGTCTATTACTGTGGCTCTTACTAATAAATCTGTCAATTATAGTATACTTTGTTTCTTTTTTCTTCAAAATCTAGACTTTTATGAAGACATATCAGCTCACAAAAGCACAAAACATTGACATGATTTATGAAATATGGGGGGGGGTATGGGGGGGTTTGGAGATGGAGCTCCGTGAAGATCCGAACCCTTTGCGAATCATTTGTTTCGAACCAGTGAATCGGAGCGCGATTCAAACAGCCAGTCACGTGATTCCAGTAAACGAGTCTCCGTGAACCCATGAACAAACTATGATTTAAATTTTTTTTTTAATGTTTCATACATTTGTAAACATTTAATGGCACATTTGTATAATTAAAAGGAAGAGTAGTAGTTAAAAGTCTCTTACTGGTCTCTTACAAGACAACCTCTACAATTAATAAAATAACACGTATTATAGAGAAACTTCATATTTAATGGTTTTACATGATTGGTTAATTGCATTTAATAGATGACAGCTTCAATGAAATATTGCTGGTTTGTAAAGCTGTTTTTCTGCATGTTTTGACTGAGTTTTCGCTGCATTTACACTGTTCTGACCAGCAGGAGTCGCCAGCGCTTCCAAACACTGAATCATTTAGCGAATCACTTGATCAATTTGATTCAAAAGCTTCGTTTCTCCCGTCACTGTACATCTAAAGTACAGTAAATGAGGTGCAATAAATAGATTGTGGTCTCAGTGGAATCCAGCCTAATTATACCTTCAAATCTACACAATACATATATGTTATATATATAAACATTTTTAATGTATGTAACTAAATAAATATTCAGGCTAGATATGTAAAGTTGTATACAGAAAAATCTTATAGGCATTAGAAATTGCAAGTCTGACTCCCTGTTGTCTTTACATAGGGTAAATTCTTAAACGGCTTTAGAAATATAATATTTCAGTGTTTGTTGTGTGCGCAGTGCGCGTGCGCCCCACGTGGACACCACTGATGATGACAGAAAACTGAAATTAAATACTTCATATAGGTTCACAACCAGCTCAAAAGAACACACGCTTTATATATTAAAGCTTTTATTTGTTAATTTAAATGCAAACTTGTATATTGTCAATTAACTATGAATTATAAATAATCATAATTCATATAATATAAATATAGCAAATTAAAACAAATACAACAAATGAAAAGGCAAAAGACAGGACACTGCGAGAGATACGGGGGCGTGGCTTTATTGCGTCAGATTTACGTCACTTTGCTCGCAGCTGATTGGTCCAGTTCTGGTTTGCGAGAATCGCTTCAAAACTTACAGCTTCATGCAACAGAAAGGCACATTTTAACGTATAATAACGGGCTGTATCATTGTTTTTAATACTTCCTAGATCTTTACAAACATGGTATTTTTGATACAAGTAGGAGAAATCCCAGATTACAAGTTGTATTTACGAGCTCCAGGAGGACGTGAACGCTTACGGGAATTAATCATCTCTAAACTGCTAAACCTGGACAATCAGGCATTGAGGTGTTATAACATTACCATCATGCATTTCTGTAAACAAAGCATTCAATAAAATAAACTTGACCCAACACCCACTCATACTCAAAATACGTTCATGTTTGAATGACTGAATACACATTAAATGATTCAGTGATGGACAGTATGATACACAGCATTAGAGAATCCCATGATCTGATGATGTCAGCAGAGGGCCTGATGATGTCAGCAGAGGGTCTGATGACATCATGATGATGATGTCAGTAGGGTTTTCCTCCGAGTGCTGAGAGGATCTGATCTCGTTCCTCTGCGTTCGGCATGTCAGGCTTGACTCCGTCTCTGCGGCGCTGAAGCATCACTGTGTGCTGAGACCACAGATCATGTTATTCTCCTTTATCAAGATCCTGCACACACACTCACGCACTTCTTGAAGGAAATAACATCACAACTAACATTTCCATCAAGATGTGCGTCATTCTTTTGTGTTAAAGATCTTGTATTGTCAACACAAGAGTCCAGCACTCTGTAAAGTCTTGCAGAACACCCCTCACTCTTACACATCTCACACACTCTTACACATCTCACACACTCTTACACATCTCACACACTCTGACACATCTCACACACTCTTACACATCTCACACACTCTTACACATCTCACACACTCTTACACATCTCACACACTCTGACACATCTCACACACTCTTACACATCTCACACACTCTTACACATCTCACACACTCCCTTACACATCTCACACACTCTTACACATCTCACACACTCTTACACATCTCACACACTCTGACACATCTCACACACTCTTACACGTCTCACACACTCTTACACATCTCACACACTCTTACACATCTCACACACTCTTACACATCTCACACACTCTTACACATCTCACACACTCTTACACATCTCACACACTCTTACACATCTCACACACTCTGACACATCTCACACACTCTTACACGTCTCACACACTCTTACACATCTCACACACTCTTACACATCTCACACACTCTTACACATCTCACACACTCTTACACATCTCACACACTCTTACACATCTCACACACTCTTACACATCTCACACACTCTTACACATCTCACACACTCTTACACATCTCACACACTCTTACACATCTCACACACTCTTACACATCTCACACACTCTGACACATCTCACACACTCTTACACATCTCACACACTCTGACACATCTCACACACTCTTACACATCTCACACACTCTTACACATCTCACACACTCTTACACATCTCACACACTCTGACACATCTCACACACTCTTACACATCTCACACACTCTGACACATCTCACACACTCTGACACATCTCACACACTCTTACACATCTCACACACTCTTACACATCTCACACACTCTGACACATCTCACACACTCTTACACATCTCACACACTCTGACACGTCTCACACACTCTGACACGTCTCACACACTCTTACACGTCTCACACACTCTTACACGTCTCACACACTCTTACACATCTCACACACTCTTACACATCTCACACACTCTGACACATCTCACACACTCTTACACATCTCACACACTCTGACACATCTCACACACTCTTACACATCTCACACACTCTTACACATCTCACACACTCTTACACATCTCACACACTCTGACACATCTCACACACTCTTACACATCTCACACACTCTTACACGTCTCACACACTCTGACACATCTCACACACTCTGACACATCTCACACACTCCCTTACACATCTCACACACTCTTACACATCTCACACACTCTTACACATCTCACACACTCTTACACATCTCACACACTCTTACACATCTCACACACTCTGACACATCTCACACACTCTTACACATCTCACACACTCTTACACGTCTCACACACTCTGACACATCTCACACACTCTGACACATCTCACACACTCCCTTACACATCTCACACACTCTTACACATCTCACACACTCTTACACATCTCACACACTCTGACACATCTCACACACTCTGACACGTCTCACACACTCTTACACGTCTCACACACTCTGACACATCTCACACACTCTGACACATCTCACACACTCTTACACATCTCACACACTCTTACACGTCTCACACACTCTGACACATCTCACACACTCTTACACATCTCACACACTCTTACACATCTCACACACTCTTACACATCTCACACACTCTGACACATCTCACACACTCTTACACGTCTCACACACTCTTACACGTCTCACACACTCTTACACGTCTTACACGTCTCACACACTCTTACACGTCTCACACACTCTTACACGTCTCACACTCTTACACGTCTCACACACTCTGACACATCTCACACACTCTTACACATCTCACACACTCTTACACATCTCACACACTCTTACACACACTCTTACACATCTCACACACTCTTACACATCTCACACACTCTGACACATCTCACACACTCTTACACATCTCACACACTCTGACACATCTCACACACTCTTACACGTCTCACACACTCTGACACATCTCACACACTCTTACACATCTCACACACTCTGACACATCTCACACACTCTGACACATCTCACACACTCTGACACATCTCACACACTCTGACACATCTCACACACTCTTACACATCTCACACACTCTTACACGTCTCACACACTCTGACACATCTCACACACTCTTACACATCTCACACACTCTGACACATCTCACACACTCTGACACATCTCACACACTCTGACACATCTCACACACTCTGACACATCTCACACACTCTGACACATCTCACACACTCTGACACATCTCACACACTCTGACACATCTCACACACTCTTACACATCTCACACACTCTTACACATCTCACACACTCTTACACGTCTTACACGTCTCACACACTCTTACACGTCTCACACACTCTGACACGTCTCACACGTCTCACACACTCTGACACATCTCACACACTCTTACACGTCTCACACACTCTTACACGTCTCACACACTCTTACACGTCTTACACGTCTCACACACTCTTACACGTCTCACACACTCTTACACGTCTCACACACTCTTACACGTCTCACACACTCTTACACGTCTCACACACTCTGACACATCTCACACACTCTTACACGTCTCACACACTCTTACACGTCTCACACACTCTTACACATCTCACACACTCCCTTACACATCTCACACACTCTTACACATCTCACACACTCTTACACATCTCACACACTCTTACACATCTCACACACTCCCTTACACATCTCACACACTCTTACACATCTCACACACTCTTACACATCTCACACACTCTTACACATCTCACACACTCTTACACATCTCACACACTCTGACACATCTCACACACTCTTACACATCTCACACACTCTGACACATCTCACACACTCTTACACATCTCACACACTCTGACACATCTCACACACTCTTACACATCTCACACTCTGACACATCTCACACACTCTTACACATCTCACACACTCTTACACATCTCACACACTCTTACACACTCTCACACACTCTTACACACTCTCACACACTCTTACACACTCACACAATCTTACACACTCTCACACACTCTTACACACTCTCACACACTCTTACACATCTCACACACTCTGACACATCTCACACACTCTGACACATCTCACACACTCTTACACATCTCACACACTCTTACACATCTCACACACTCTTACACATCTCACACACTCTGACACATCTCACACACTCTTACACATCTCACACACTCTGACACATCTCACACACTCTGACACATCTCACACACTCTTACACATCTCACACACTCTTACACATATCACACACTCTGACACATCTCACACACTCTTACACGTCTCACACACTCTTACACGTCTCACACACTCTTACACGTCTTACACGTCTCACACACTCTTACACGTCTCACACACTCTTACACGTCTCACACACTCTTACACGTCTGACACGTCTCACACACTCTTACACGTCTCACACACTCTGACACATCTCACACACTCTTACACATCTCACACACTCTTACACGTCTCACACACTCTTACACGTCTCACACACTCTTACACATCTCACACACTCTTACACATCTCACACACTCTGACACGTCTCACACACTCTGACACGTCTCACACACTCTTACACGTCTCACACACTCTTACACGTCTCACACACTCTTACACGTCTCACACACTCTTACACGTCTCACACACTCTTACACGTCTTACACGTCTCACACACTCTTACACGTCTCACACACTCTTACACGTCTCACACACTCTTACACGTCTCACACACTCTTACACGTCTCACACACTCTTACACTTCTCACACACTCTGACACATCTCACACACTCTTACACATCTCACACACTCTTACACGTCTCACACACTCTTACACATCTCACACACTCCCTTACACATCTCACACACTCTTACACATCTCACACACTCTTACACATCTCACACACTCTTACACATCTCACACACTCCCTTACACATCTCATACACTCTTACACATCTCACACACTCCCTTACACATCTCACACACTCTTACACATCTCACACACTCTTACACATCTCACACACTCTTACACATCTCACACACTCCCTTACACATCTCACACACTCTTACACATCTCACACACTCCCTTACACATCTCACACACTCTTACACATCTCACACACTCTTACACATCTCACACACTCTGACACATCTCACACACTCTTACACATCTCACACACTCTGACACATCTCACACACTCTTACACATCTCACACACTCTTACACATCTCACACACTCTTACACACTCTCACACACTCTCACACACTCTTACACACTCACACAATCTTACACACTCTCACACACTCTTACACGTCTCACACACTCTTACACGTCTCACACACTCTTACACATCTCACACACTCTTACACATCTCACACACTCTTACACATCTCACACACTCTTACACATCTCACACACTCTTACACATCTCACACACTCTTACACATCTCACACACTCTGACACATCTCACACACTCTTACACACTCTCACACACTCTTACACACTCTCACACACTCTTACACACTCTCACACACTCTTACACGTCTCACACACTCTTACACGTCTCACACACTCTTACACGTCTCACACACTCTTACACGTCTCACACACTCTTACACGTCTCACACACTCTGACACGTCTCACACACTCTTACACGTCTCACACACTCTGACACGTCTCACACACTCTTACACGTCTCACACACTCTTACACGTCTCACACACTCTGACACGTCTCACACACTCTTACACGTCTCACACACTCTTACACGTCTCACACACTCTTACACGTCTCACACACTCTTACACGTCTCACACACTCTGACACGTCTCACACACTCTGACACGTCTCACACACTCTTACACGTCTCACACACTCTGACACGTCTCACACACTCTGACACGTCTCACACACTCTTACACGTCTCACACACTCTTACACGTCTCACACACTCTTACACGTCTCACACACTCTTACACGTCTCACACACTCTTACACGTCTCACACACTCTGACACGTCTCACACACTCTGACACGTCTCACACACTCTTACACGTCTCACACACTCTTACACGTCTCACACACTCTTACACGTCTCACACACTCTTACACATCTCACACACTCTGACACATCTCACACACTGACACATCTCACACACTCTTACACATCTCACACACTCTGACACATCTCACACACTCTTACACATCTCACACACTCTTACACACTCTCACACACTCTTACACACTCTCACACACTCTTACACACTCTCACACACTCTTACACGTCTCACACACTCTTACACATCTCACACACTCTGACACATCTCACACACTCTTACACATCTCACACACTCTGACACATCTCACACACTCTGACACATCTCACACACTCTGACACATCTCACACACTCTGACACATCTCACACACTCTGACACATCTCACACACTCTTACACATCTCACACACTCTGACACATCTCACACACTCTGACAGATCTCACACACTCTGACACATCTCACACACTCTGACACATCTCACACACTCTGACACATCTCACACACTCTTACACATCTCACACACTCTTACACATCTCACACACTCTTACACATCTCACACACTCTTACACATCTCACACACTCTGACACATCTCACACACTCTTACACATCTCACACACTCTTACACATCTCACACACTCTTACACATCTCACACACTCTGACACATCTCACACACTCTTACACATCTCACACACACTCTTACACATCTCACACACTCTGACACATCTCACACACTCTGACACATCTCACACACTCTGACACATCTCACACACTCTTACACATCTCACACACTCTTACACATCTCACACACTCTGACACATCTCACACACTCTTACACATCTCACACACACTCTTACACATCTCACACACTCTGACACATCACACACTCTGACACATCTCACACACTCTCACACATCTCACACACTCTCACACATCTCACACACTCTCACACATCTCACACACTCTCACACACTCTGACACATCTCACACACTCTGACACACTCTGACACATCTCACACACTCTGACACATCTCACACACTCTTACACATCTCACACACTCTTACACATCTCACACACTCACACATCTCACACACATCTCACACACTCGTACACATCTCACACACTCTTACACATCTCACACACTCTGACACATCTCACACACTCTTACACACTCTTACACATCTTACACACACTCTTACAAATCTCACACACTCTGACACATCTCACAGACTCTTACACACTCTTACACATCTCACACACTCTGACACATCTCACACACTCTGACACATCTCACACACTCTGACACATCTCACACACTCTGACACATCTCACACACTCCCTTACACATCTCACACACTCTGACACATCTCACACACCTCACACACTCTGACACATCTCACACACTCTGACACGTCTCACACACTCTGACACGTCTCACACACTCCCTGACACGTCTCACACACTCTGACACGTCTCACACACTCTGACACGTCTCACACACTCTGACACGTCTCACACACTCTTACACGTCTCACACACTCTTACACGTCTCACACACTCTTACACGTCTCACACACACGTCTCACACACACGTCTCACACGTCTCACACACTCTTACACGTCTCACACACTCTTACACGTCACACACTCTTACACGTCACACACTCTTACACGTCTCACACACTCTGACACGTCTCACACACTCCGACACATCTCACACACTCCGACACATCTCACACATCTCACACACTCTGACACATCTCACACACTCTGACACATCTCACACACTCTGACACATCTCACACACTCTGACACGTCTCACACACTCTGACACGTCTCACACACTCTGACACGTCTCACACACTCCCTGACACGTCTCACACACTCTGACACGTCTCACACACTCTGACACGTCTCACACACTCTGACACGTCTCACACACTCTGACACGTCTCACACACTCTGACACGTCTCACACACTCTTACACGTCTCACACACTCTTACACGTCTCACACACTCTGACACATCTCACACACTCTGACACATCTCACACACTCTGACACGTCTCACACACTCTTACACGTCTCACACACACTCTTTCACGTCTCACACACTCTTACACGTCTCACACACTCTTACACGTCTCACACACTCTTACACGTCTCACACACTCTGACACGTCTCACACACTCTTACACGTCTCACACGTCTCACACACTCTGACACGTCTCACACACTCTTACACGTCTCACACACTCTTACACGTCTCACACACTCTTACACGTCTCACACACTCTGACACGTCTCACACACTCTGACACATCTCACACACTCTGACACATCTCACACACTCTTACACATCTCACACACACTCTTACACGTCTCACACACTCTTACACGTCTCACACACTCTTACACGTCTCACACACTCTTACACGTCTCACACACTCTGACACGTCTCACACACTCTGACACGTCTCACACACTCTGACACGTCTCACACACTCTGACACGTCTCACACACTCTGACACGTCTCACACACTCTGACACGTCTCACACACTCTGACACGTCTCACACACTCTGACACGTCTCACACACTCTTACACGTCTCACACACTCTGACACATCTCACACACTCTGACACATCTCACACACTCTGACACATCTCACACACTCACACACTCTGACACGTCTCACACACTCTGACACGTCTCACACACTCACACACTCTGACACGTCTCACACACTCTGACACGTCTCACACACTCTGACACGTCTCACACACTCTGACACGTCTCACACACTCCCTGACACGTCTCACACACTCTGACACGTCTCACACACTCTGACACGTCTCACACACTCTGACACGTCTCACACACTCTGACACGTCTCACACACTCTTACACGTCTCACACACTCTTACACGTCTCACACACTCTGACACGTCTCACACACACTCTTACACGTCTCACACACTCTTACACGTCTCACACACTCTTACACGTCTCACACACTCTTACACGTCTCACACACTCTTACACGTCTCACACACTCTGACACGTCTCACACACTCTTACACGTCTCACACACTCTTACACGTCTCACACACTCTTACACGTCTCACGTCTCACACACTCTGACACGTCTCACACACTCTGACACGTCTCACACGTCTCACACACTCTGACACGTCTCACACACTCTTACACGTCTCACACACTCTTACACGTCTCACACACTCTTACACGTCTCACACACTCTGACACGTCTCACACACTCTTACACGTCTCACACACTCTTACACGTCTCACACACTCTTACACATCTCACACACACACTTACACGTCTCACACACTCTTACACGTCTCACACACTCTTACACGTCTCACACACTCTTACACGTCTCACACACTCTGACACGTCTCACACACTCTGACACGTCTCACACACTCTGACACGTCTCACACACTCTGACACGTCTCACACACTCTGACACGTCTCACACACTCTGACACGTCTCACACACTCTTACACGTCTCACACACTCTTACACGCTCTTACACGTCTCACACACTCTTACACGTCTCACACACTCTGACACATCTCACACACTCTGACACATCTCACACACTCTGACACATCTCACACACTCACACACTCTGACACATCTCACACACTCTGACACATCTCACACACTCTGAGTCTGATGAATCTGGGAGTCGTCATGCTGGAATATGACCATGATGCTCTTCATACATGATGAATTTATTTATTTTTTTATTTTTTTATTAAATGCACATATTATATTTTAGTTCAGTAATGTTTTTTTATTTCATATTTTAGGGGATTTTATGGTGCTAAATTATATTTATGCAATAGTTATAATGCATTATATTAATCCCTTTGAAAATGAAATCAACTTAAACTTTTGGAGTTCAGACTGAAGTTTTGTCTCTTTTTAAAGACACCTGGCAGATTATTACTGAAGTAAAATAAAAAACTTTTTTTATTTTTTTTAAGTTATAGAAGTTTAATTTATTTTTATAGAAAATGCACAAAAAAACTATTTTCAGTTTTTATAGAAAATACAAAAATAAAAAGAAAAGAAAAGAAAAAAGTTGTTACGCGCAGTACCAAACGCTTTCACTAGAGGAAAATACTCTGATATTCATTTCAAATGCGCTCATTTTTAAACGCGTTCAAGTTCAAGTTCAACAATTTTTTTCAGGACCATTTAACCTTTACCAAGTTTCATGCCATTCCAAAGAATACAATTATTAATTTTTTCTATAAAAAATGCCGGAAGAGCAGCAGGTTTATTTAGCACGAGTGGCACGTAAATCACCGAATACTGTGCGTTTCTACCGAGCGATAAGATTAGCTTGAGCTTTAGATAATACAAGAGATGACATCATCATGAAGATGAACTGTGTGTTCAACACGAGGAAATAAACCATTTCAAAATAAATGTTCAGTAAAGTGAGTTTGACTTCAAATGGCACTTTGAGGTAGAAAATTCAGTCAAAATGATAAAGTTCCAGATGCTTAAATAATATAAACACATCTAAACCAAATCTACGCCCTTGCATGCTAGGCTAATTTTTGCATACACTTTCAAAATGGTACATTTCTCTTCAGAACACGGCTGTGAAATGGTTAAATTATGCCGGGTTCACACTACACAATATTTTTGTCTGTTACGATAGTCAGATTATGCACGTCAGACTACATGTTTCTCACCGACCAATCAGTGCTCAGTATATCAGTATATATATATATATATATATATATATATATATATATATATATATATATATATATATATATATATATATTTTTTTTTTTTTTTAATATCAAAAATATTTAGAAGTGTGTAAGTTGTAACTTAATGTCCATTTACGTCGAACCTAGGCTGAGTTGTAGCTTACGCACAGCTGGTGCGACCGGCCCCTGCGTTGTGGAAACCTTGCGGCAGCTCAGATTTATAACCCATAACGTGCAGTTTCGTTGTTTTAAAGCCTGACGACGCTAAAAGTGTTAATTTTCTGATGGAATAACTCACATATTGAAGTTTAGCAATAGATAATAATAATAATACCAGACTTTTTTGAGGCAAGTAAATGGTGCTCTAATTATTTTATGCTGTTTATACACGCAAAGTACAGCATTCATGTGAAAGTGGAGCTTTCATTTTTATTGATCATGTGTTTCTCTTAAAACAGTCACGGAGATTCATGAGAAATTGCGCTGCGGATAAATCAACATGCTCAAAAACTTGCGCGGTCATATGTTTCCTTAAAATAACTAGTCAATAATGTGAATAAAGGGTTTTGGCTATTTCAGATAGCCCGTCGGGGGGGGCGGTTCTGCATTTAGGAGCCCGACTGGAAACACAATAGCCCCGGGACGTCAGGCTAGCGGTTTAGCGAGCGCTGCAACGGCTACAGAAGCGATGTGTTTTGCACTGGCTCTTGTCGTCAGAAAAGACAGTGGATGTAGTCTGAACCCGGCGTTAGAAAGGCACAAGTAAAGCGGTTTATCGGTCCAAACTCACCCAGTACTTCCTGCAGTTCTTATACCTGATGAAGTACGCAGAACACCGGCTCTTGTCGTAGCCGTACGCATCCATGCACTTCTGAGACCCGTCACTCTCCTGCGGAGAGACAGACAGTTTCACCATACAGCAGCCCAGACAGAAACAGTGTCGGCCCAGATCCGGCCCAGATCCGGCACACATGGATTACACACGGCCCAGATCCGGACAAGATCTGGCACACATGGATTACACATGGCCCGGATCCGGCACACATGGATTACACACGGCCCGGATCTGGCACACATGGATTACACACGGCCTGGATCCGGACAAGATCCGGCACACATGGATTACACACGGCCCGGATCTGGCACACATGGATTACACACGGCCTGGATCCGGACAAGATCCGACACACATGGATTACACACGGCCCGTATCCGGCCCGGATGTGGCACACATGGATTACACACGGCCCGGATCCGTACAAGATCTGGCACACATGGATTACACACGGCCCGGATGTGTACCACATGTGGACCGGATCTGGGCCGACACTATGTTGCTGTCTTGATTAAACCACTAAAGCTGTTGCACTACATCTGCTGTAACTTCACTTATGTGGCACTGAATGCAAAACTCTGTGTCACTTTTAAATGTATTCAGATTAGGGCTGTCAAATAAAAATTTGAATTCCGAATATTCGTCAAATGTAAAAAAAAAAAAAACCTGCACATTCGGTGTAATTTTTGTTGTGTCGAGAAGTGCGCGAGTCATGATGATGACGTCACTGACTCTGTGTGTTTCTGTTAGCTTATCCAGTACAGCGGGTGCGGACGAATTGCTAATTTAAAAAATGGCAGGAAAAGTCTTCCTGCTGACGAAACCCTCAGTTGGTGGAAATAACATGAAACGACACACTTGACCAAACTGGCACATCAGTCAGAGCTGAGTGTGTGTGTGTGTGAGAGAGTGTGTGAGTATGAGAGTGTGAGAGAGAGAGAGAGAGAGAGAGTGTGTGAGAGTATGTGAGTGTGTGTGTGAGAGAGTATGTGAGTGTGTGTGTGAGAGTGTGTGTGAGTGATAGGGGTGTTGAAATTAATCGTTTCTACGGTGCATCGCGATGCAGACGAGGACGATTCGGTATCGGTTCAGTAATAGACCATAACCGATTATAATGTACTGACACTATTCTGACGTCATTTATCGCATATGTGCTTTGTCGCGGTAGCATACAATGGCAGAGGGAGGCGAGTGCGAGTAATTAAAAATGCTCCAACTACTTGGAGCACTACATCTGGGCACATTTCGGCTTTTATGAACAACCTGGTAAGCACGACCTAGAGAAGACACACGCTGTGTGCGCTCATTTCACGCACAAATAGAATATAATGCACGAGGTAATACCACTAACTTGATAAACCACGTTAGCCGTTTTCACCCCGAGCTGTGAACGTTTTTTTAGATATTAAAAGAATATTTTTAGGTCATTCTGAGGTCACTTAGCCCCCCCACATGATCCAAATTCAGCCAAAATAGTCTCGTTCGTTTGTGCTGGTTTGTGCCGGTAAAATTTTCGTTTGTGCTGCGTCGGGTTTTAAAATATTAGACATTAAATTATTGTTGATGACGTCACCAGCCCCCCACATGATCCAAATTCAGCCAAAATAGTCTCGTTCGTGTGTGCTCCGTTTGTGCGGTAAGAAATTCGCTTGGGCTGCGTCGGGTTTTAAAATATTGGACACTTATAGACGGTGACTTCTCCAGTCCCTTTTTTATCTACTACAGTTGAAGTAGCCCGAAACGGCAAACCAAATCACAATATTCACTTCTGTTACCTATCCTGTGCTTTTTCAACTTTTAACGGACACTGCGGATCACAGGATGTGTCGAATGTAACACGAAAACTAAAGGTAAGTGTGTTTATGTTGTTTTGTTAGTAGCCTAACATAATATGAACATTGTCATAAAACACGCACCATAATCTGTTTTGCTGTATTTAGCCTATACAGGGTGTGTGTATTCTTTTTTCTTTTTCTAAAGGTCTCTTAAGCTCACCAAGGCTGATTTTTTTTTAATATGATACACTGATATTAATAAAATTAAAATGTAATTTAGTCCTGTGATGTCAAAGCTGAATTTTCTGTATCATTACTTGACTACATGTCACATGATTCTTCAGAAATCATAGTAAAATGTTGATTGATCAATTATTATTGGTGCTCAGTTAAGAAAGGTTCTTATTTTTATCAATGTTGAATAGGCTACCCATAGCGTGGGTTTTGGATGCTTAATGTTTGTGGAAACCGTGATCATTTTTTTCACTTTTGATTAGGCCTATTTAATGCGTCCCTTGCTAAATAAAAGTAGTATTTTTATATACATTACTTAACCAAAAACTTTGAATGGTTGTATATCTTGGTTTCAACATTGATAATGATCAGAAATGTTTCTTGAGCATCAAATTCATAACATCAGCATATTATAATTATTTCTGAAGGATCATGTGACACTGAAGACTGGAGTAATTATGCTGAAAATTGAGGTTTGATCACAGGAATAAATTACACTACTATATATTCACATAGAAAACAGCAGTGAAATAATATTTCACAATATTACTGTATTTTTCATCAAATAAATACAGCCTTGGTGAGCAGAAGGGACTTCTTTGAGAAACATTAAAAACATGTTCAAACGTTTGACTGGTACTGTGTCTGTATGTACAGTATGTGTCTGTGTAGGCTATATATAATCAGGGGTGGTAAAAGTACTCAAAAATTATACTCGAGTAAAAGTATATATACCTAAATAAAAAATGACTCCAGTAAAAGTAGAAAGTCCTCCATTCAAACGTCACTTGAGTGAAAGTACAAAAGTATCCGATTTAAAACGTACTTAAGTACCAAAAGTAAAAAGTAAATATTCAAACTGTAAATATCAATAATTAAACAGATCAATTGTTTTGGGAGTGATATGCAATGTTTTAATTGAACAAATTATTAGATACTGCAATTAAGAATTTGTTAGATTTGCAATCATAAGAGACAATGAAGTACCTTGCATCAATTTTAAACAATTTCATTAAGTTTAGTGACAGCATATTATGGTGCAATGACTGGTAGGCCATTCTTTGATTCAAATTTTACAATTTCAATTCAATTATTGTGGTTTGATTCCAATCTTGATTCAATATAGATTCATTTTGATAAATATTTGGTACAGTAGATACATTAAGAAAATCTCACCTAATTCTGTAAACATAAGCTAGAGAGCCCTGTCAGCTGGTATTATTAAATGTTAAAAATACATGTGATTTTTATTATAACAACTTTATAATATTTTAATGATAGCTTATAAGTAAAAATATAATAAATATATAGTGCACATATTTAGCTAAATACTAATTTATACTAATATTAAATATATTATAAAATACTAATTTTTCTAGCCAACTAACGTGCTATGGTCATTAAATGTTTTTTTTTCCCTGAGGTAAATGTAACGTTATGTGACATTGTTCTCCAGCTGTTTTATTGACCTCTTTCCGCGGTTGAAAAACACTGATTTATTGATATTATGTATATATATATATATATATTATGTACGATATACATTTCGGGAAGTTGTACTGTATCTTTCAACATAGGCTACCTATTATTGTTAATTTGTGTTTATTTACAATTAACTAGTAGTAAAGAGATTAACGGCACCCCATAGCAGGCGCTAGCTATCTGTCACGTCACATTTAAAAGCTCCAAAACGGTATTTATTGTTTGAATTTCGTAATAAAATGGACAGAATCTGAGAGCTGAGAATTTGTTTTATATCAAAAGTAACCTTCTCTTTCTTGTCTGTCGGTGTCAATGTCCTCTATGCTTCACGATTTTTCTCTGCGTGAGAAAATGGATGTGTGTCGTGAGAGCTTGTGGAAAGTGTCAATTGCGTGAGTCTCACACTGAATGAGTGAGAGTTGGCAGCTCTGCAATAGACATGTTCCATAACATTAGCTGCATCAAACAGAAGATGTGCAAGAAACAAGGTAAGCGGGAATCTCGGGATCATTGCTGGGCAGAGCTGCACCTTCACCAGTTTCTGCGGTCATCTTCCACAATGGCGAACTAACTGCTATGTGAGCGTATGCTGGCAAAGAGCTCGCGCGTACTTTTTTTCCAAATAAAACCAAGTTTTTCATTGGTTTGGAAAGCCAGTGTAATAAATACTTGGAGCGGGCATGGGGAAATGTAACGGAGTAAAAAGTAAACTTTGTCTTTAATATTGTAGTGGAGTAAGAGTAAAAGTAGATGCAAATAAAATATACTCAAGTAAAGTACAGATCCCCGAAAAAAATACTTAAGTAACGAAGTATTTTTACTTTGTTACTTACCACCACTGTATATAATTTATTTAATAACTATTATTATTATGTATGTGTAAATTCATGTCAATGAATTAAGTCAAAATGATTAAACTTTTGAAATTTAATCATGTACTATCGAACATCCATTAACAACAACAAAAATTGACCTTTAAAAACTTAAAAACACTTAATACTGACAAGTTACTATCTGTCTTCAAACCAAAAATACCACACAAAGTAATAGACTTGAGTGCAAACTTCCATAAAATAGCACACTACATCTCCTGAACAAATTATGTGATGAGAAAGTCTTTGTCAATTCTACTTTAAAAGTGTGCTCACCTCGAGAATATTTTTGCTGTTCTCGTGCCCAAACTTGCTGAAGTTACATTTAAACTACGACTTGACGGCACAAATCCATTTTGCCCAGAGAGAAAGTGAGTGACAGAAAAAAAAAATAGTCGGACAATGTCTGAACACAATGAAGTTTTTTTAAACAATACAGGGACTACAAAAACACTGATACGAAATTAATGTTCTATTAAATCATTTTTATTAGCATCTAACATTTTGGTAAGAGATTTAATATAACAAACCCGAACTGACTTCATAAAAATAGATAGACATGTCTTAGAAGTAGCCTAAGTAACCAGAGTGACCATTACTAACTATTTTTGATCTTGGTGACCAATTCAATTATCTATTTTATTCAGTCAGCTTGTAGCCTATAACCTAAAAAATAACATTTATAATTTGATTTAATGTCATATGTTAAAACCCGACGCAGCACAAACGATTTTTTTTACCGCACAAACGAACGAGACTATTTTGGCTGAATTTGGATCATGTGGGGGGGCTGAGTGACCTCAGAATGACCTAAAAATATTCTTTTAATCACTAAAAAACCGAAGCAGCACAAACAAAACTTTTTACAGCACAAATCAGCACAAACGATTAAGCCTATTTTGACGACGTTTTGCGATGGGTGGGGGGCCAACTTCACGCAGGTATGTGTATATAGTGTATAGATGTGTATATAGTGTATAGATGTGTATATAGTGTATAGATGTGTATATAGTGTATAGATGTGTATATTATAGTGTATATAGTGTATAGATGTGTATATAGTGTATAGATGTGTATATAGTGTATAGATGTGTATATAGTGTATAGATGTGTATATAGTGTATAGATGTGTATATAGTGTATAGATGTGTATATTGTGTATAGATGTGTATATTGTGTATAGATGTGTATAGATGTGTATATAGTGTATAGATGTGTATATAGTGTATAGATGTGTATATAGTGTATAGATGTGTATATAGTTTAGATGTGTATAGATGTGTATATAGTGTATAGATGTGTATATAGTGTATAGATGTGTATATTATAGTGTATAGATGTGTATATAGTGTATAGATGTGTATATAGTGTATAGATGTGTATATTGTGTATAGATGTGTATATAGTTTAGATGTGTATATAGTGTATAGATGTGTATATAGTGTATAGATGTGTATATTATAGTGTATAGATGTGTATATAGTGTATAGATGTGTATATAGTGTATAGATGTGTATATTGTGTATAGATGTGTATATTGTGTATAGATGTGTATAGATGTGTATATAGTGTATAGATGTGTATATAGTGTATAGATGTGTATATAGTGTATAGATGTGTATATAGTTTAGATGTGTATAGATGTGTATATAGTGTATAGATGTGTATATAGTGTATAGATGTGTATATAGTTTAGATGTGTATACAGTGTATAGATGTGTATATAGTTTAGATGTGTATATAGTGTATAGATGTGTATATAGTGTATAGATGTGTATATAGTGTATAGATGTGTATATAGTGTATAGATATGTATATAGTGTATAGATGTGTATATAGTGTATAGATGTGTATATAGTGTATAGATGTGTATATAGTGTATAGATGTGTATATAGTTTAGATGTGTATATAGTGTATATAGTGTATAGATGTGTATATAGTGTATAGATGTGTATATAGTGTAGATGTGTATATAGTGTATAGATGTGTATAGTGTATAGATGTGTATATAGTGTATAGATGTGTATATAGTGTATAGATGTGTATATAGTTTAGATGTGTATATAGTGTAGATGTGTATATAGTGTATAGATGTGTATATAGTGTATAGATGTGTATATAGTTTATAGATGTGTACATAGTGTATAGATGTGTATATTGTGTATAGATGTGTATATTGTGTATAGATGTGTATAGATGTGTATATTGTGTATAGATATGTATATAGTGTATAGATGTGTATATAGTTTAGATGTGTATAGATGTGTATACAGTGTAGAGATGTGTATATAGTTTAGATGTGTATATAGTGTATAGATGTGTATATAGTTTAGATGTGTATAGATGTGTATATAGTGTATAGATGTGTATATAGTTTAGATGTGTATAGATGTGTATACAGTGTATAGATGTGTATATAGTTTAGATGTGTGTATATAGTTTAGATGTGTATATAGTGTATAGATGTGTATATAGTGTATAGATGTGTATATAGTGTATAGATGTGTATATAGTTTACATGTGTATATAGTGTATAGATGTGTATATAGTGTATAGATGTGTATATAGTGTAGATGTGTATATAGTGTAGATGTGTATATAGTGTATAGATGTGTATATAGTGTATAGATGTGTATATAGTTTAGATGTGTATATAGTTTATAGATGTGTACATAGTGTATATTGTGTATAGATGTGTATATTGTGTATAGATGTGTATATTGTGTATAGATGTGTATATAGTGTATAGATGTGTATATTGTGTATAGATGTGTATATTGTGTATAGATGTGTATATTGTGTATAGATGTGTATAGATGTGTATATTGTGTATAGATGTGTATATAGTGTATAGATGTGTATATAGTGTATAGATGTGTATATAGTTTAGATGTGTATATAGTGTAGATGTGTATATAGTGTATAGATGTGTATATTATAGTGTATAGATGTGTATATAGTTTAGATGTGTACATAGTGTATATTGTGTATAGATGTGTATATTGTGTATAGATGTGTATAGATGTGTATACAGTGTAGAGATGTGTATATAGTTTAGATGTGTATAGATGTGTATATAGTGTATAGATGTGTATATAGTTTAGATGTGTATATAGTGTATAGATGTGTATATAGTGTATAGATGTGTATATAGTTTAGATGTGTATAGATGTGTATATAGTGTATAGATGTGTATATAGTGTATAGATGTGTATATAGTTTAGATGTGTATATAGTGTATAGATGTGTATATAGTGTATAGATGTGTATATAGTTTAGATGTGTATACAGTGTATAGATGTGTATATAGTGTATAGATGTGTATATAGTGTATAGATGTGTATATAGTGTATAGATGTGTATATAGTGTATAGATGTGTATATAGTGTATAGATGTGTATATAGTGTATAGATGTGTATATAGTTTAGATGTGTATATAGTGTATAGATGTGTATATTGTGTATAGATGTGTATATTGTGTATAGATGTGTATATTGTGTATAGATGTGTATAGATGTGTATATTGTGTATAGATGTGTATATAGTGTATAGATGTGTATATAGTGTATAGATGTGTATATTGTGTATAGATGTGTATATTGTGTATAGATGTGTATATTGTGTATAGATGTGTATATTGTGTATAGATGTGTATATTGTGTATAGATGTGTATATAGTTTATAGATGTGTACATAGTGTATATTGTGTATAGATGTGTATATTGTGTATAGATGTGTATATTGTGTATAGATGTGTATATTGTGTATAGATGTGTATAGATGTGTATATTGTGTATAGATGTGTATATAGTGTATAGATGTGTATATAGTTTAAATGTGTATAGATGTGTATATAGTGTATAGATGTGTATATAGTGTATAGATGTGTATATAGTTTAGATGTGTATAGATGTGTATACAGTGTATAGATGTGTATATAGTTTAGATGTGTATATAGTGTATAGATGTGTATAGTTTAGATGTGTATAGATGTGTATATAGTGTATAGATGTGTATATAGTGTATAGATGTGTATATAGTTTAGATGTGTATAGATGTGTATACAGTGTATAGATGTGTATTTAGTTTAGATGTGTATATAGTGTATAGATGTGTATATAGTTTAGATGTGTATATAGTTTATAGATGTGTACATAGTGTATATTGTGTATAGATGTGTACATTGTGTATATATTGTGTATAGATGTGTATATTGTGTATAGATGTGTATATAGTGTATAGATGTGTATACAGATTAGATGTGTATAGAGGTGTATATAGTGTATAGATGTGTATATAGTGTATAGATGTGTATATAGTGTATAGAAGTGTATAGATGTGTATATAGTGTATAGATGTGTATATAGTTTAGATGTGTATATAGTGTATAGATGTGTATATAGTTTAGATGTGTATATAGTGTATAGATGTGTATATAGTGTATAGAAGTGTATAGATGTGTATATAGTGTATAGATGTGTATATAGTTTAGATGTGTATATAGTGTATAGATGTGTATATAGTGTATAGATGTGTATATAGTTTAGATGTGTATATAGTGTATAGATGTGTATATAGTGTATAGATGTGTATATAGTTTAGATGTGTATATAGTGTATAGATGTGTATATAGTTTAGATGTGTATATAGTTTATAGATGTGTATATAGTGTATATTGTGTATAGATGTGTATATTGTGTACAGATGTGTATATAGTGTATAGATGTGTATAGATGTGTATATTGTGTATAGATGTGTATATAGTTTAGATGTGTATATAGTTTAGATGTGTATAGATGTGTATATAGTGTATAGATGTGTATATAGTGTATAGATGTGTATATAGTGTATAGATGTGTATATTGTGTATAGATGTGAATATAGTGTATAGATGTGAATATAGTTTAGATGTGTATAAAGTTTAGATGTGTTTAGATGTGTATATAGTGTATAGATGTGTATATAGTTTAGATGTGTTTAGATGTGTATAGAGTGTATAGATGTGTATATAGTTTAGATGTGTATATAGTGTATAGATGTGTATATAGTTTAGATGTGTATATAGTGTATAGATGTGTATATAGTTTAGATGTGTATATAGTGTATAGATGTGTATATAGTTTAGATGTGTATATAGTGTATAAATGTGTATATAGTTTAGATGTGTATATAGTTGATAGATGTGTATATAGTTTAGATGTGTATATAGTGTATAGATGTGTATATAGTTTAGATGTGTATAGATGTGTATAGATGTGTATATAGTGTATAGATGTGTATATAGTTTAGATGTGTATATAGTTTATAGATGTGTATATAGTGTATATTGTGTATAGATGTGTATATTGTGTACAGATGTGTATATAGTGTATAGATGTGTATAGATGTGTATATAGTGTATAGATGTGTATATAGTTTAGATGTGTATAGATGTGTATATAGTGTATAGATGTGTATATAGTTTAGATGTGTATAGATGTGTATATAGTTTAGATGTGTATATAGTGTATAGATGTGTACATAGTTTAGATGTGTATATAGTGTATATATGTGTATATAGTTTAGATGTGTATATAGTTGATAGATGTGTATATAGTTTAGATGTGTATATAGTGTATAGATGTGTATATAGTTTAGATGTGTATAGATGTGTATAGATGTGTATATAGTGTATAGATGTGTATATAGTTTAGATGTGTATATAGTTTATAGATGTGTATATAGTGTATATTGTGTATAGATGTGTATATTGTGTACAGATGTGTATATAGTGTATAGATGTGTAAAGATGTGTATATAGTGTATAGATGTGTATATAGTTTAGATGTGTATAGATGTGTATATAGTGTATAGATGTGTATATAGTTTAGATGTGTATAGATGTGTATATAGTTTAGATGTGTATATAGTGTATAGATGTGTATATAGTTTAGATGTGTATATAGTGTATAGATGTGTATATAGTTTAGATGTGTATAGATGTGTATATAGTTTAGATGTGTATATAGTTTAGATGTGTATAGATGTGTATATAGTGTATAGATGTGTATATAGTGTATAGATGTGTATATAGATTAGATGTGTATAGATGTGTATATAGTGTATAGATGTGTATATAGTTTAGATGTGTATAGATGTGTATATAGTTTAGATGTGTATATAGTTTAGATGTGTATATAGTTTAGATGTGTATTTAGTGTATAGATGTGTAAAAGTTTAGATGTGTATACAGTGTATAGATGTGTATATAGTTTAGATGTGTATACAGTGTATAGAGTTTAGATGTGTATTTAGTGTATAGATGTGTAAAAGTTTAGATGTGTATATAGTGTATAGATGTGTATATAGTTTAGATGTGTATACAGTGTATAGATGTGTATATAGTTTAGATGTGTATAGATGTGTATACAGTGTATATATGTGTATATAGTGTATAGATGTGTATACAGTGTATAGATGTGTATATAGTTTAGATGTGTATAGATGTGTATATAGTGTATAGATGTGTATATAGTGTATAGATGTGTATATAGTTTAGATGTGTATAGATGTGTATACAGTGTATAGATATGTATATAGTTTAGATGTGTATATAGTGTATAGATGTGTATAGTTTAGATGTGTATAGATGTGTATATAGTGTATAGATGTGTATATAGTGTATAGATGTGTATATAGTTTATATGTGTATAGATGTGTATATAGTTTAGATGTGTATATAGTTTAGATGTGTATATAGTGTATAGATGTGTATATAGTTTAGATGTGTATATAGTTTAGATGTGTATAGATGTGTATACAGTGTATAGATGTGTATATAGTTTAGATGTGTATAGATGTGTATATAGTGTATAGATGTGTATATAGTTTAGATGTGTATAGATGTGTATATAGTTTAGATGTGTATATAGTGTATAGATGTGTATATAGTGTATAGATGTGTATATTGTGTATAGATGTGTATATTGTGTATAGATGTGTATATTGTGTATAGATGTGTATAGATGTGTATATTGTGTATAGATGTGTATATAGTGTATAGATGTGTATATAGTGTATAGATGTGTATATTGTGTATAGATGTGTATATTGTGTATAGATGTGTATATTGTGTATAGATGTGTATATTGTGTATAGATGTGTATATTGTGTATAGATGTGTATATAGTTTATAGATGTGTACATAGTGTATATTGTGTATAGATGTGTATATTGTGTATAGATGTGTATATTGTGTATAGATGTGTATATTGTGTATAGATGTGTATAGATGTGTATATTGTGTATAGATGTGTATATAGTGTATAGATGTGTATATAGTTTAAATGTGTATAGATGTGTATATAGTGTATAGATGTGTATATAGTGTATAGATGTGTATATAGTTTAGATGTGTATAGATGTGTATACAGTGTATAGATGTGTATATAGTTTAGATGTGTATATAGTGTATAGATGTGTATAGTTTAGATGTGTATAGATGTGTATATAGTGTATAGATGTGTATATAGTGTATAGATGTGTATATAGTTTAGATGTGTATAGATGTGTATACAGTGTATAGATGTGTATTTAGTTTAGATGTGTATATAGTGTATAGATGTGTATATAGTTTAGATGTGTATATAGTTTATAGATGTGTACATAGTGTATATTGTGTATAGATGTGTACATTGTGTATATATTGTGTATAGATGTGTATATTGTGTATAGATGTGTATATAGTGTATAGATGTGTATACAGATTAGATGTGTATAGAGGTGTATATAGTGTATAGATGTGTATATAGTGTATAGAAGTGTATAGATGTGTATATAGTGTATAGATGTGTATATAGTTTAGATGTGTATATAGTGTATAGATGTGTATATAGTGTATAGAAGTGTATAGATGTGTATATAGTGTATAGATGTGTATATAGTTTAGATGTGTATATAGTGTATAGATGTGTATATAGTGTATAGATGTGTATATAGTTTAGATGTGTATATAGTGTATAGATGTGTATATAGTGTATAGATGTGTATATAGTTTAGATGTGTATATAGTGTATAGATGTGTATATAGTTTAGATGTGTATATAGTTTATAGATGTGTATATAGTGTATATTGTGTATAGATGTGTATATTGTGTACAGATGTGTATATAGTGTATAGATGTGTATAGATGTGTATATTGTGTATAGATGTGTATATAGTTTAGATGTGTATATAGTTTAGATGTGTATAGATGTGTATATAGTGTATAGATGTGTATATAGTGTATAGATGTGTATATAGTGTATAGATGTGTATATTGTGTATAGATGTGAATATAGTGTATAGATGTGAATATAGTTTAGATGTGTATAAAGTTTAGATGTGTTTAGATGTGTATATAGTGTATAGATGTGTATATAGTTTAGATGTGTTTAGATGTGTATAGAGTGTATAGATGTGTATATAGTTTAGATGTGTATATAGTGTATAGATGTGTATATAGTTTAGATGTGTATATAGTGTATAGATGTGTATATAGTTTAGATGTGTATATAGTGTATAGATGTGTATATAGTTTAGATGTGTATATAGTGTATAAATGTGTATATAGTTTAGATGTGTATATAGTTGATAGATGTGTATATAGTTTAGATGTGTATATAGTGTATAGATGTGTATATAGTTTAGATGTGTATAGATGTGTATAGATGTGTATATAGTGTATAGATGTGTATATAGTTTAGATGTGTATATAGTTTATAGATGTGTATATAGTGTATATTGTGTATAGATGTGTATATTGTGTACAGATGTGTATATAGTGTATAGATGTGTATAGATGTGTATATAGTGTATAGATGTGTATATAGTTTAGATGTGTATAGATGTGTATATAGTGTATAGATGTGTATATAGTTTAGATGTGTATAGATGTATATATAGTTTAGATGTGTATATAGTGTATAGATGTGTATATAGTTTAGATGTGTATATAGTGTATATATGTGTATATAGTTTAGATGTGTATATAGTTGATAGATGTGTATATAGTTTAGATGTGTATATAGTGTATAGATGTGTATATAGTTTAGATGTGTATAGATGTGTATAGATGTGTATATAGTGTATAGATGTGTATATAGTTTAGATGTGTATATAGTTTATAGATGTGTATATAGTGTATATTGTGTATAGATGTGTATATTGTGTACAGATGTGTATATAGTGTATAGATGTGTATAGATGTGTATATAGTGTATAGATGTGTATATAGTTTAGATGTGTATAGATGTGTATATAGTGTATAGATGTGTATATAGTTTAGATGTGTATAGATGTGTATATAGTTTAGATGTGTATATAGTGTATAGATGTGTATATAGTTTAGATGTGTATATAGTGTATAGATGTGTATATAGTTTAGATGTGTATAGATGTGTATATAGTTTAGATGTGTATATAGTTTAGATGTGTATAGATGTGTATATAGTGTATAGATGTGTATATAGTGTATAGATGTGTATATAGATTAGATGTGTATAGATGTGTATATAGTGTATAGATGTGTATATAGTTTAGATGTGTATAGATGTGTATATAGTTTAGATGTGTATATAGTTTAGATGTGTATATAGTTTAGATGTGTATTTAGTGTATAGATGTGTAAAAGTTTAGATGTGTATACAGTGTATAGATGTGTATATAGTTTAGATGTGTATACAGTGTATAGAGTTTAGATGTGTATTTAGTGTATAGATGTGTAAAAGTTTAGATGTGTATATAGTGTATAGATGTGTATATAGTTTAGATGTGTATACAGTGTATAGATGTGTATATAGTTTAGATGTGTATAGATGTGTATACAGTGTATATATGTGTATATAGTGTATAGATGTGTATACAGTGTATAGATGTGTATATAGTTTAGATGTGTATAGATGTGTATATAGTGTATAGATGTGTATATAGTGTATAGATGTGTATATAGTTTAGATGTGTATAGATGTGTATACAGTGTATAGATATGTATATAGTTTAGATGTGTATATAGTGTATAGATGTGTATAGTTTAGATGTGTATAGATGTGTATATAGTGTATAGATGTGTATATAGTGTATAGATGTGTATATAGTTTATATGTGTATAGATGTGTATATAGTTTAGATGTGTATACAGTGTATAGATGTGTATATAGTTTAGATGTGTATAGATGTGTATACAGTGTATATATGTGTATATAGTGTATAGATGTGTATACAGTGTATAGATGTGTATATAGTTTAGATGTGTATAGATGTGTATATAGTGTATAGATGTGTATATAGTGTATAGATGTGTATATAGTTTAGATGTGTATAGATGTGTATACAGTGTATAGATATGTATATAGTTTAGATGTGTATATAGTGTATAGATGTGTATAGTTTAGATGTGTATAGATGTGTATATAGTGTATAGATGTGTATATAGTGTATAGATGTGTATATAGTTTATATGTGTATAGATGTGTATATAGTTTAGATGTGTATATAGTTTAGATGTGTATATAGTGTATAGATGTGTATATAGTTTAGATGTGTATATAGTTTAGATGTGTATAGATGTGTATACAGTGTATAGATGTGTATATAGTTTAGATGTGTATAGATGTGTATATAGTGTATAGATGTGTATATAGTTTAGATGTGTATAGATGTGTATATAGTTTAGATGTGTATATAGTGTATAGATGTGTATATAGTTTAGATGTGTAGTGTATAGATGTGTATATAGTTTAGATGTGTATATAGTTTATATAGTTTAGATGTGTATATAGTTTAAATGTGTATAGATGTGTATATAGTGTATAGATGTGTATATAGTGTATAGATGTGTATATAGTTTAGATGTGTATAGATGTGTATATAGTGTATAGATGCGTATATAGTTTAGATGTGTATAGATGTGTATATAGTTTAGATGTGTATATAGTTTAGATGTGTATATAGTGTATAGATGTGTATATAGTTTAGATGTGTAGTGTATAGATGCTTATATAGTTTAGATGTGTATATAGTTTAGATGTGTATATAGTTTAGATGTGTAGTGTATAGATGTGTATATAGTTTAGATGTGTATATAGTTTAGATGTGTATATAGTGTATAGATGTGTATATAGTTTAGATGTGTAGTGTATAGATGTGTATATAGTTTAGATGTGTATATAGTTTAGATGTGTATATAGTTTAGATGTGTAGTGTATAGATGTGTATATAGTTTAGATGTGTATATAGTTTAGATGTGTATAGATGTGTATATAGTGTATAGATGTGTATATAGTTTAGATGTGTATATAGTGTATAGATGTGTATATAGTTTAGATGTGTATAGATGTGTATATAGTTTAGATGTGTATATAGTGTATAGATGTGTATATAGTTTAGATGTGTATATAGTGTATAGATGTGTATATAGTTTAGATGTGTATAGATGTGTATATAGTTTAGATGTGTATATAGTGTATAGATGTATATATAGTTTAGATGTGTATACATGTGTATATAGTTTAGATGTGTATATAGTGTATAGATGTGTATATAGTTTAGATGTGTATAGATGTGTATATAGTTTAGATGTGTATATAGTGTATAGATGTGTATATAGTTTAGATGTGTATATAGTTTAGATGTGTACATAGTTTAGATGTGTATAGATGTGTAAATAGTTTAGATGTGTATATAGTTTAGATGTGTATATAGTTTAGATGTGTATAGATGTGTATATAGTTTAGATGTGTATATAGTTTAGATGTGTATATAGTTTAGATGTGTATAGATGTGTATATAGTTTAGATGTGTATATAGTTTAGATGTGTATATAGTTTAGATGTGTATAGATGTGTATATAGTTTAGATGTGTATATAGTTTAGATGTGTATATAGTTTAGATGTGTATATAGTTTAGATGTGTATAGATGTGTATATAGTTTAGATGTGTATATAGTTTAGATGTGTATATAGTTTAGATGTGTATAGATGTGTATATAGTTTAGATGTGTATATAGTTTAGATGTGTATATAGTTTAGATGTGTAAATAGTTTAGATGCTTATATAGTTTAGATGTGTATATAGTTTAGATGTGTATATAGTTTAGATGTGTATAGATGTGTATATAGTGTATAGATGTGTATATAGTTTAGATGTGTATAGATGTGTATATAGTTTAGATGTGTATATAGTGTATAGATGTGTAGTGTATAGATGCTTATATAGTTTAGATGTGTATATAGTTTAGATGTGTATATAGTTTAGATGTGTAGTGTATAGATGTGTATATAGTTTAGATGTGTATATAGTTTAGATGTGTATATAGTTTAGATGTGTATATAGTTTAGATGTGTATATAGTTTAGATGTGTATAGATGTGTATATAGTGTATAGATGTGTATATAGTGTATAGATGTGTATATAGTGTATAGATGTGTATATAGTTTAGATGTGTATATAGTGTATAGATGTGTATATAGTTTAGATGTGTATAGATGTGTATATAGTTTAGATGTGTATATAGTGTATAGATGTGTATATAGTTTAGATGTGTAAATAGTTTAGATGTGTATATAGTTTAGATGTGTATATAGTTTAGATGTGTATATAGTTTAGATGTGTATATAGTTTAGATGTGTATAGATGTGTATATAGTGTATAGATGTGTATATAGTTTAGATGTGTATAGATGTGTATATAGTTTAGATGTGTATATAGTGTATAGATGTGTATATAGTTTAGATGTGTATATAGTGTATAGATGTGTAGTGTATAGATGCTTATATAGTTTAGATGTGTATATAGTTTAGATGTGTATATAGTTTAGATGTGTAGTGTATAGATGTGTATATAGTTTAGATGTGTATATAGTTTAGATGTGTATATAGTTTAGATGTGTATAGATGTGTATATAGTGTATAGATGTGTATATAGTGTATAGATGTGTATATAGTGTATAGATGTGTATATAGTTTAGATGTGTATATAGTGTATAGATGTATATATAGTTTAGATGTGTATAGATGTTTATATAGTTTAGATGTGTATATAGTGTATAGATGTGTATATAGTTTAGATGTGTATATAGTGTATAGATGTGTATATAGTTTAGATGTGTATATAGTGTATAGATGTGTATATAGTTTAGATGTGTATATAGTGTATAGATGTGTATATAGTGTATAGATGTGTATATAGTTTAGATGTGTATATAGTGTATAGATGTGTATATAGTTTAGATGTGTATAGATGTTTATATAGTTTAGATGTGTATATAGTGTATAGATGTGTATATAGTTTAGATGTGTATATAGTGTATAGATGTGTATATAGTTTAGATGTGTATATAGTGTATAGATGTGTATATAGTGTATAGATGTGTATATAGTGTATAGATGTGTATATAGTTTAGATGTGTATATAGTGTATAGATGTGTATATAGTTTAGATGTGTATATAGTGTATAGATGTGTATATAGTTTAGATGTGTATATAGTGTATAGATGTGTATATAGTTTAGATGTGTATATAGTTTAGATGTGTACATAGTTTAGATGTGTATAGATGTGTATATAGTTTAGATGTGTATATAGTTTAGATGTGTATAGATGTGTATATAGTTTAGATGTGTATATAGTTTAGATGTGTATATAGTTTAGATGTGTATAGATGTGTATATAGTTTAGATGTGTATATAGTTTAGATGTGTATATAGTTTAGATGTGTATAGATGTGTATATAGTTTAGATGTGTATATAGTTTAGATGTGTATATAGTTTAGATGTGTATATAGTGTATAGATGTGTATATAGTTTAGATGTGTACATAGTTTAGATGTGTACATAGTTTAGATGTGTATAGATGTGTATATAGTTTAGATGTGTATATAGTTTAGATGTGTATATAGTTTAGATGTGTATAGATGTGTATATAGTTTAGATGTGTATATAGTTTAGATGTGTATATAGTTTAGATGTGTATATAGTTTAGATGTGTATAGATGTGTATATAGTTTAGATGTGTATATAGTTTAGATGTGTATATAGTTTAGATGTGTATAGATGTGTATATAGTTTAGATGTGTATAGATGTGTATAGATGTGTATATAGTGTATAGATGTGTATATAGTTTAGATGTGTATATAGTTTATAGATGTGTATATAGTGTATATTGTGTATAGATGTGTATATTGTGTACAGATGTGTATATAGTGTATAGATGTGTAAAGATGTGTATATAGTGTATAGATGTGTATATAGTTTAGATGTGTATAGATGTGTATATAGTGTATAGATGTGTATATAGTTTAGATGTGTATAGATGTGTATATAGTTTAGATGTGTATATAGTGTATAGATGTGTATATAGTTTAGATGTGTATATAGTGTATAGATGTGTATATAGTTTAGATGTGTATAGATGTGTATATAGTTTAGATGTGTATATAGTTTAGATGTGTATAGATGTGTATATAGTGTATAGATGTGTATATAGTGTATAGATGTGTATATAGATTAGATGTGTATAGATGTGTATATAGTGTATAGATGTGTATATAGTTTAGATGTGTATAGATGTGTATATAGTTTAGATGTGTATATAGTTTAGATGTGTATATAGTTTAGATGTGTATTTAGTGTATAGATGTGTAAAAGTTTAGATGTGTATACAGTGTATAGATGTGTATATAGTTTAGATGTGTATACAGTGTATAGAGTTTAGATGTGTATTTAGTGTATAGATGTGTAAAAGTTTAGATGTGTATATAGTGTATAGATGTGTATATAGTTTAGATGTGTATACAGTGTATAGATGTGTATATAGTTTAGATGTGTATAGATGTGTATACAGTGTATATATGTGTATATAGTGTATAGATGTGTATACAGTGTATAGATGTGTATATAGTTTAGATGTGTATAGATGTGTATATAGTGTATAGATGTGTATATAGTGTATAGATGTGTATATAGTTTAGATGTGTATAGATGTGTATACAGTGTATAGATATGTATATAGTTTAGATGTGTATATAGTGTATAGATGTGTATAGTTTAGATGTGTATAGATGTGTATATAGTGTATAGATGTGTATATAGTGTATAGATGTGTATATAGTTTATATGTGTATAGATGTGTATATAGTTTAGATGTGTATATAGTTTAGATGTGTATATAGTGTATAGATGTGTATATAGTTTAGATGTGTATATAGTTTAGATGTGTATAGATGTGTATACAGTGTATAGATGTGTATATAGTTTAGATGTGTATAGATGTGTATATAGTGTATAGATGTGTATATAGTTTAGATGTGTATAGATGTGTATATAGTTTAGATGTGTATATAGTGTATAGATGTGTATATAGTGTATAGATGTGTATATTGTGTATAGATGTGTATATTGTGTATAGATGTGTATATTGTGTATAGATGTGTATAGATGTGTATATTGTGTATAGATGTGTATATAGTGTATAGATGTGTATATAGTGTATAGATGTGTATATTGTGTATAGATGTGTATATTGTGTATAGATGTGTATATTGTGTATAGATGTGTATATTGTGTATAGATGTGTATATTGTGTATAGATGTGTATATAGTTTATAGATGTGTACATAGTGTATATTGTGTATAGATGTGTATATTGTGTATAGATGTGTATATTGTGTATAGATGTGTATATTGTGTATAGATGTGTATAGATGTGTATATTGTGTATAGATGTGTATATAGTGTATAGATGTGTATATAGTTTAAATGTGTATAGATGTGTATATAGTGTATAGATGTGTATATAGTGTATAGATGTGTATATAGTTTAGATGTGTATAGATGTGTATACAGTGTATAGATGTGTATATAGTTTAGATGTGTATATAGTGTATAGATGTGTATAGTTTAGATGTGTATAGATGTGTATATAGTGTATAGATGTGTATATAGTGTATAGATGTGTATATAGTTTAGATGTGTATAGATGTGTATACAGTGTATAGATGTGTATTTAGTTTAGATGTGTATATAGTGTATAGATGTGTATATAGTTTAGATGTGTATATAGTTTATAGATGTGTACATAGTGTATATTGTGTATAGATGTGTACATTGTGTATATATTGTGTATAGATGTGTATATTGTGTATAGATGTGTATATAGTGTATAGATGTGTATACAGATTAGATGTGTATAGAGGTGTATATAGTGTATAGATGTGTATATAGTGTATAGAAGTGTATAGATGTGTATATAGTGTATAGATGTGTATATAGTTTAGATGTGTATATAGTGTATAGATGTGTATATAGTGTATAGAAGTGTATAGATGTGTATATAGTGTATAGATGTGTATATAGTTTAGATGTGTATATAGTGTATAGATGTGTATATAGTGTATAGATGTGTATATAGTTTAGATGTGTATATAGTGTATAGATGTGTATATAGTGTATAGATGTGTATATAGTTTAGATGTGTATATAGTGTATAGATGTGTATATAGTTTAGATGTGTATATAGTTTATAGATGTGTATATAGTGTATATTGTGTATAGATGTGTATATTGTGTACAGATGTGTATATAGTGTATAGATGTGTATAGATGTGTATATTGTGTATAGATGTGTATATAGTTTAGATGTGTATATAGTTTAGATGTGTATAGATGTGTATATAGTGTATAGATGTGTATATAGTGTATAGATGTGTATATAGTGTATAGATGTGTATATTGTGTATAGATGTGAATATAGTGTATAGATGTGAATATAGTTTAGATGTGTATAAAGTTTAGATGTGTTTAGATGTGTATATAGTGTATAGATGTGTATATAGTTTAGATGTGTTTAGATGTGTATAGAGTGTATAGATGTGTATATAGTTTAGATGTGTATATAGTGTATAGATGTGTATATAGTTTAGATGTGTATATAGTGTATAGATGTGTATATAGTTTAGATGTGTATATAGTGTATAGATGTGTATATAGTTTAGATGTGTATATAGTGTATAAATGTGTATATAGTTTAGATGTGTATATAGTTGATAGATGTGTATATAGTTTAGATGTGTATATAGTGTATAGATGTGTATATAGTTTAGATGTGTATAGATGTGTATAGATGTGTATATAGTGTATAGATGTGTATATAGTTTAGATGTGTATATAGTTTATAGATGTGTATATAGTGTATATTGTGTATAGATGTGTATATTGTGTACAGATGTGTATATAGTGTATAGATGTGTATAGATGTGTATATAGTGTATAGATGTGTATATAGTTTAGATGTGTATAGATGTGTATATAGTGTATAGATGTGTATATAGTTTAGATGTGTATAGATGTATATATAGTTTAGATGTGTATATAGTGTATAGATGTGTATATAGTTTAGATGTGTATATAGTGTATATATGTGTATATAGTTTAGATGTGTATATAGTTGATAGATGTGTATATAGTTTAGATGTGTATATAGTGTATAGATGTGTATATAGTTTAGATGTGTATAGATGTGTATAGATGTGTATATAGTGTATAGATGTGTATATAGTTTAGATGTGTATATAGTTTATAGATGTGTATATAGTGTATATTGTGTATAGATGTGTATATTGTGTACAGATGTGTATATAGTGTATAGATGTGTATAGATGTGTATATAGTGTATAGATGTGTATATAGTTTAGATGTGTATAGATGTGTATATAGTGTATAGATGTGTATATAGTTTAGATGTGTATAGATGTGTATATAGTTTAGATGTGTATATAGTGTATAGATGTGTATATAGTTTAGATGTGTATATAGTGTATAGATGTGTATATAGTTTAGATGTGTATAGATGTGTATATAGTTTAGATGTGTATATAGTTTAGATGTGTATAGATGTGTATATAGTGTATAGATGTGTATATAGTGTATAGATGTGTATATAGATTAGATGTGTATAGATGTGTATATAGTGTATAGATGTGTATATAGTTTAGATGTGTATAGATGTGTATATAGTTTAGATGTGTATATAGTTTAGATGTGTATATAGTTTAGATGTGTATTTAGTGTATAGATGTGTAAAAGTTTAGATGTGTATACAGTGTATAGATGTGTATATAGTTTAGATGTGTATACAGTGTATAGAGTTTAGATGTGTATTTAGTGTATAGATGTGTAAAAGTTTAGATGTGTATATAGTGTATAGATGTGTATATAGTTTAGATGTGTATACAGTGTATAGATGTGTATATAGTTTAGATGTGTATAGATGTGTATACAGTGTATATATGTGTATATAGTGTATAGATGTGTATACAGTGTATAGATGTGTATATAGTTTAGATGTGTATAGATGTGTATATAGTGTATAGATGTGTATATAGTGTATAGATGTGTATATAGTTTAGATGTGTATAGATGTGTATACAGTGTATAGATATGTATATAGTTTAGATGTGTATATAGTGTATAGATGTGTATAGTTTAGATGTGTATAGATGTGTATATAGTGTATAGATGTGTATATAGTGTATAGATGTGTATATAGTTTATATGTGTATAGATGTGTATATAGTTTAGATGTGTATACAGTGTATAGATGTGTATATAGTTTAGATGTGTATAGATGTGTATACAGTGTATATATGTGTATATAGTGTATAGATGTGTATACAGTGTATAGATGTGTATATAGTTTAGATGTGTATAGATGTGTATATAGTGTATAGATGTGTATATAGTGTATAGATGTGTATATAGTTTAGATGTGTATAGATGTGTATACAGTGTATAGATATGTATATAGTTTAGATGTGTATATAGTGTATAGATGTGTATAGTTTAGATGTGTATAGATGTGTATATAGTGTATAGATGTGTATATAGTGTATAGATGTGTATATAGTTTATATGTGTATAGATGTGTATATAGTTTAGATGTGTATATAGTTTAGATGTGTATATAGTGTATAGATGTGTATATAGTTTAGATGTGTATATAGTTTAGATGTGTATAGATGTGTATACAGTGTATAGATGTGTATATAGTTTAGATGTGTATAGATGTGTATATAGTGTATAGATGTGTATATAGTTTAGATGTGTATAGATGTGTATATAGTTTAGATGTGTATATAGTGTATAGATGTGTATATAGTTTAGATGTGTAGTGTATAGATGTGTATATAGTTTAGATGTGTATATAGTTTATATAGTTTAGATGTGTATATAGTTTAAATGTGTATAGATGTGTATATAGTGTATAGATGTGTATATAGTGTATAGATGTGTATATAGTTTAGATGTGTATAGATGTGTATATAGTGTATAGATGCGTATATAGTTTAGATGTGTATAGATGTGTATATAGTTTAGATGTGTATATAGTTTAGATGTGTATATAGTGTATAGATGTGTATATAGTTTAGATGTGTAGTGTATAGATGCTTATATAGTTTAGATGTGTATATAGTTTAGATGTGTATATAGTTTAGATGTGTAGTGTATAGATGTGTATATAGTTTAGATGTGTATATAGTTTAGATGTGTATATAGTGTATAGATGTGTATATAGTTTAGATGTGTAGTGTATAGATGTGTATATAGTTTAGATGTGTATATAGTTTAGATGTGTATATAGTTTAGATGTGTAGTGTATAGATGTGTATATAGTTTAGATGTGTATATAGTTTAGATGTGTATAGATGTGTATATAGTGTATAGATGTGTATATAGTTTAGATGTGTATATAGTGTATAGATGTGTATATAGTTTAGATGTGTATAGATGTGTATATAGTTTAGATGTGTATATAGTGTATAGATGTGTATATAGTTTAGATGTGTATATAGTGTATAGATGTGTATATAGTTTAGATGTGTATAGATGTGTATATAGTTTAGATGTGTATATAGTGTATAGATGTATATATAGTTTAGATGTGTATACATGTGTATATAGTTTAGATGTGTATATAGTGTATAGATGTGTATATAGTTTAGATGTGTATAGATGTGTATATAGTTTAGATGTGTATATAGTGTATAGATGTGTATATAGTTTAGATGTGTATATAGTTTAGATGTGTACATAGTTTAGATGTGTATAGATGTGTAAATAGTTTAGATGTGTATATAGTTTAGATGTGTATATAGTTTAGATGTGTATAGATGTGTATATAGTTTAGATGTGTATATAGTTTAGATGTGTATATAGTTTAGATGTGTATAGATGTGTATATAGTTTAGATGTGTATATAGTTTAGATGTGTATATAGTTTAGATGTGTATAGATGTGTATATAGTTTAGATGTGTATATAGTTTAGATGTGTATATAGTTTAGATGTGTATATAGTTTAGATGTGTATAGATGTGTATATAGTTTAGATGTGTATATAGTTTAGATGTGTATATAGTTTAGATGTGTATAGATGTGTATATAGTTTAGATGTGTATATAGTTTAGATGTGTATATAGTTTAGATGTGTAAATAGTTTAGATGCTTATATAGTTTAGATGTGTATATAGTTTAGATGTGTATATAGTTTAGATGTGTATAGATGTGTATATAGTGTATAGATGTGTATATAGTTTAGATGTGTATAGATGTGTATATAGTTTAGATGTGTATATAGTGTATAGATGTGTAGTGTATAGATGCTTATATAGTTTAGATGTGTATATAGTTTAGATGTGTATATAGTTTAGATGTGTAGTGTATAGATGTGTATATAGTTTAGATGTGTATATAGTTTAGATGTGTATATAGTTTAGATGTGTATATAGTTTAGATGTGTATATAGTTTAGATGTGTATAGATGTGTATATAGTGTATAGATGTGTATATAGTGTATAGATGTGTATATAGTGTATAGATGTGTATATAGTTTAGATGTGTATATAGTGTATAGATGTGTATATAGTTTAGATGTGTATAGATGTGTATATAGTTTAGATGTGTATATAGTGTATAGATGTGTATATAGTTTAGATGTGTAAATAGTTTAGATGTGTATATAGTTTAGATGTGTATATAGTTTAGATGTGTATATAGTTTAGATGTGTATATAGTTTAGATGTGTATAGATGTGTATATAGTGTATAGATGTGTATATAGTTTAGATGTGTATAGATGTGTATATAGTTTAGATGTGTATATAGTGTATAGATGTGTATATAGTTTAGATGTGTATATAGTGTATAGATGTGTAGTGTATAGATGCTTATATAGTTTAGATGTGTATATAGTTTAGATGTGTATATAGTTTAGATGTGTAGTGTATAGATGTGTATATAGTTTAGATGTGTATATAGTTTAGATGTGTATATAGTTTAGATGTGTATAGATGTGTATATAGTGTATAGATGTGTATATAGTGTATAGATGTGTATATAGTGTATAGATGTGTATATAGTTTAGATGTGTATATAGTGTATAGATGTATATATAGTTTAGATGTGTATAGATGTTTATATAGTTTAGATGTGTATATAGTGTATAGATGTGTATATAGTTTAGATGTGTATATAGTGTATAGATGTGTATATAGTTTAGATGTGTATATAGTGTATAGATGTGTATATAGTTTAGATGTGTATATAGTGTATAGATGTGTATATAGTGTATAGATGTGTATATAGTTTAGATGTGTATATAGTGTATAGATGTGTATATAGTTTAGATGTGTATAGATGTTTATATAGTTTAGATGTGTATATAGTGTATAGATGTGTATATAGTTTAGATGTGTATATAGTGTATAGATGTGTATATAGTTTAGATGTGTATATAGTGTATAGATGTGTATATAGTGTATAGATGTGTATATAGTGTATAGATGTGTATATAGTTTAGATGTGTATATAGTGTATAGATGTGTATATAGTTTAGATGTGTATATAGTGTATAGATGTGTATATAGTTTAGATGTGTATATAGTGTATAGATGTGTATATAGTTTAGATGTGTATATAGTTTAGATGTGTACATAGTTTAGATGTGTATAGATGTGTATATAGTTTAGATGTGTATATAGTTTAGATGTGTATAGATGTGTATATAGTTTAGATGTGTATATAGTTTAGATGTGTATATAGTTTAGATGTGTATAGATGTGTATATAGTTTAGATGTGTATATAGTTTAGATGTGTATATAGTTTAGATGTGTATAGATGTGTATATAGTTAGATGTGTATATAGTTTAGATGTGTATATAGTTTAGATGTGTATATAGTGTATAGATGTGTATATAGTTTAGATGTGTAATAGTTTAGATGTGTACATAGTTTAGATGTGTATAGATGTGTATATAGTTTAGATGTGTATATAGTTTAGATGTGTATATAGTTTAGATGTGTATAGATGTGTATATAGTTTAGATGTGTATATAGTTTAGATGTGTATATAGTTTAGATGTGTATATAGTTTAGATGTGTATAGATGTGTATATAGTTTAGATGTGTATATAGTTTAGATGTGTATATAGTTTAGATGTGTATAGATGTGTATATAGTTTAGATGTGTATATAGTTTAGATGTGTATATAGTTTAGATGTGTATAGATGTGTATATAGTTTAGATGTGTTATAGTTTAGATGTGTATATAGTTTAGATGTGTATATAGTGTATAGATGTGTATATAGTTTAGATGTGTATATAGTTTAGATGTGTATAGATGTGTATATAGTTTAGATGTGTATATAGTTTAGATGTGTATATAGTTAGATGTGTATAGATGTGTATATAGTTTAGATGTGTATATAGTTTAGATGTGTATAGATGTGTATATAGTTTAGATGTGTATATAGTTTAGATGTGTATTGTATATGTTTAGATGTGTATTAGTAAGTGTATAAGTTTAGATGTGTATATAGTTTAGATGTGTATATAGTTTAGATGTGTATAGATGTGTATATAGTTTAGATGTGTATATAGTTTAGATGTGTATATAGTTTAGATGTGTATATAGTTTAGAGTGTATAGATGTGTATATAGTTTAGATGTGTAATATAGTTTAGATGTGTATAGATGTGTATATAGTTTAGATGTGTATATAGTTTAGATGTATAGATGTGTATATAGTTTAGATGTGTATATAGTTTAGATGTGTATATAGTTTAGATGTGTATAGATGTGTATATAGTTTAGATGTGTATATAGTTTAGATGTGTATATAGTTTAGATGTGTATATAGTTTAGATGTGTATAGATGTGTATATAGTTTAGATGTGTATAGTGTATATAGTGTATAGATGTGTATATAGTTTAGATGTGTATATAGTTTAGATGTGTATATAGTTTAGATGTGTATAGATTGTATAGTGTATAGATGTGTATATAGTTTAGATGTGTATATAGTTTAGATGTGTATAGATGTGTATATAGTTTAGATGTGTATATAGTTTAGATGTGTATATAGTTTAGATGTGTATATAGTTTAGATGTGTATAGATGTGTATATAGTTTAGATGTGTATATAGTTTAGATGTGTATAGATGTGTATATAGTTTAGATGTGTAATAGTTAGATGGTAGTGTATAGATGTGTATATAGTTTAGATGTGTATATAGTTAGATAGTAGATGTGTATAGATGTGTATATAGTTTAGATGTGTATATAGTTATAGATGTGTATATAGTTTAGATGTGTATAGTATAGTGTATATAGTTTTAGATGTGTATAGTTAGATGTGTATATAGTTTAGATGTGTATAAGATGTGTATATAGTTTAGATGTGTATATAGTTTAGATGTGTATATAGTTTAGATGTGTATATAGTTTAGATGTGTATTAGATGTGTATATAGTTTAGATGTGTATATAGTTTAGATGTGTATAGATGTGTATATAGTGTAGATGTGTATATAGTTTAGATGTGTATAGATGTGTATATAGTTTAGATGTGTATATAGTTTAGATGTGTATATAGTTTAGATGTGTATATAGTGTATAGATGTGTATATAGTTTAGATGTGTATATAGTGTATAGATGTGTATATAGTTTAGATGTGTAGGTATATAGTTTAGATGTGTATATAGTTTAGATGTGTATATAGTTTAGATGTGTATAGATGTGTATATAGTTTAGATGTGTATATAGTTTAGATGTGTATATAGTTTAGATGTGTATATAGTTTAGATGTGTATAGATGTGTATATAGTTTAGATGTGTATATAGTTAGATGTGTATATAGTTTAGATGTGTATATAGTTTAGATGTGTATATAGTTTAGATGTGTATAGATGTGTATATAGTTTAGATGTGTATATAGTTTAGATGTGTATATAGTTTAGATGTGTATATAGTTTAGATGTGTATAGGTATAGATGTGTATATAGTTTAGATGTGTATATAGTTTAGATGTGTATAGTTTAGATGTTATAGATGTGTATATAGTTTAGATGTGTATATAGTTTAGATGTGTATAGATGTGTATATAGTTTAGATGTGTATATAGTTTAGATGTGTATATAGTTTAGATGTGTATAGATGTGTATATAGTTTAGATGTGTATATAGTTTAGATGTGTATATAGTTTAGATGTGTATAGATGTGTATATAGTTTAGATGTGTATATAGTTTAGATGTAGTATAGATGTGTATATAGTTTAGATGTGTATATAGTTTAGATGTGTATAGATGTGTATATAGTTTAGATGTGTATATAGTTTAGATGTGTATAGATGTGTATATAGTTTAGATGTGTATATAGTTTAGATGTGTATATAGTTTAGATGTATAGATGTGTATATAGTTTAGATGTGTATTGTATAGATGTGAATATAGTTATATGTGTAGATGTGTATAGATGTGTATATAGTTTAGATGTGTATATGTTTAGATGTGTATATAGTTTAGATGTGTAAGTTAGATGTGTATATAGTTTAGATGTGTATATAGTTTAGATGTAGTGTATAGATGTGTATATAGTTTAGATGTGTATATAGTTAGATGTGTATAGATGTGTATATAGTTTAGATGTGTATATAGTGTATAGATGTGTATATAGTTTAGATGTGTATATAGTTAGATGTGTAATAGTTTAGATGTGTATAGTAATAGATGTGTATATAGTTTAGATGGTATAGTGTATAGATGTGTATAATGTGTATATAGTTTAGATGAGTATAGTTAGATGTGTATATATGTGTATAGTTTAGATGTGTATATAGTTTAGATGTGTATATAGTTTAGATGTGTATAGATGTGTATATAGTTTAGATGTGTATATAGTATAGATGTGTATATAGTTTAGATGTGTATATAGTTTAGATGTGGTATAGATGTATAGTTAGATGTGTATATAGTTTGATGTGTATATAGTGTAGATGTGTATAGTTTAGATGGTATAGATGTGTATATAGTTTAGATGTGTATATAGTGTTAGATGTGTATATAGTTTAGATGTGTATATAGTGTATAGATGTGTATATAGTTTAGATGTGTATATAGTGTATAGATGTGTATATAGTTTAGATGTGTATATAGTGTATATAGTTTAGATGTGTATATAGTTTAGATGTGTATAGATGTGTATATAGTTTAGATGTGTATATAGTTTAGATGTTATATAGTTTAGATGTGTATATAGTTTAGATGTGTATATAGTTTAGATGTGTATAGATGTGTATATAGTTTAGATGTGTATATAGTTTAGATGTGTATAGATGTGTATATAGTTTAGATGTGTAGTGTATAGATGTGTATATAGTTTAGATGTGTATATAGTTTAGATGTGTATATGTAGATGTGTATATAGTTTAGATGTGTATATAGTGTATAGATGTGTATATAGTTTAGATGTGTATATAGTGTAGATGTAGTGTATAGATGTGTATATAGTTTAGATGTGTATATAGTTTAGATGTGTATATAGTTTAGATGTGTATATAGTTTAGATGTGTAGTGTATAGATGTGTATATAGTTTAGATGTGTATATAGTTTAGATGTGTATAGATGTGTATATAGTTTAGATGTGTATATAGTTTAGATGTGTATATAGTTTAGATGTGTATAGATGTGTATATAGTTTAGATGTGTATATAGTTTAGATGTGTATAGATGTGTATATAGTTTAGATGTGTATATAGTTTAGATGTGTATATAGTTTAGATGTGTATAGATGTGTATATAGTTTAGATGTGTATATAGTTTAGATGTGTATATAGTTTAGATGTGTATATAGTTTAGATGTGTATAGATGTGTATAGAGTTTAGATGTGTATATAGTTTAGATGTGTATATAGTTTAGATGTGTATATAGTTTAGATGTGTATATAGTTTAGATGTGTATAGATGTTAGATAGTTTAGATGTGTATATAGTTTAGATGTGTATATAGTTTAGATGTGTATAGATGTGTATATAGTTTAGATGTGTATATAGTTTAGATGTGTATAGATGGTATATAGTTTAGATGTGTATAGATGTGTATATAGTTTAGATGTGTATATAGTTTAGATGTGTATAGTTAGATGTGTATAGATGTGTATATAGTTTAGATGTGTATAGATGTGTATATAGTTTAGATGTGTATAGATGTGTATATAGTTTAGATGTGTATATAGTTTAGATGTGTAGTGTATAGATGTTTATATAGTTTAGATGTGTATAGATGTGTATAGTTAGATGTGTATATAGTTTAGATGTGTAGTAGATGTGTATATAGTTTAGATGTGTATATAGTGTATAGATGTGTATATAGTTTAGATGTGTAGTGTATAGATGTGTGTATATAGTTTAGATGTGTATATAGTTTAGATGTGTATATAGTTTAGATTGTAGTTATAGATGTGTATATAGTTTAGATGTGTATATAGTTTAGATGTGTATATAGTTTATATAGTGTATAGATGTGTATATAGTTTAGATGTGTATATAGTGTATAGATGTGTATATAGTTTAGATGTGTATAGATGTGTATATAGTTTAGATGTGTATATAGTGTATAGATGTGTATATAGTGTTAGATGTGTATATAGTGTATAGATGTGTATATAGTTTAGATGTGTATATAGTGTTAGATGTGTATATAGTTTAGATGTGTATATATGTTTAGATGTGTATATAGTTTAGATGTGTATATAGTTTAGATGTGTATAGTGAGTAGATGTGTATATAGTTTAGATGTGTATATAGTTTAGATGTGTATAGTAGTTGTTTAGATGTGTATATAGTTTAGATGTGTATATAGTTTAGATGTGTATAGATGTGTATATAGTTTAGATGTGTATATAGTTTAGATGTGTATAGATGTGTATATAGTTTAGATGTGTATAGATGTTTATGTGTATATAGTTTAGATGTGTATATGTTTAGATGTGTATATAGTTTAGATGTGTATATAGTTTAGATGTGTATATAGTTTAGATGTGTATAGATGTGTATATAGTTTAGATGTGTATATAGTTTAGATGTGTATATAGTTTAGATGTGTATAGATGTGTATATAGTTTAGATGTGTATATAGTTTAGATGTGTATAGATGTGTATATAGTTTA
>JAPDVR010000001.1:73863758-73961955 GCA_026230005.1 Gila orcuttii | reverse complement strand
ACTCTTTCTTTCTTTCTTTCTTTCTAACTTATCTATCTTTTTTTACTAATCTCTCTTTCTTTCTAACTTTCTTTCTAAATTTTCTTTCTTTCTTTCTAACTAATCTTTATTTCTTTCTTTCTAATTTTTTTTATTTCTAACTAATTTTTTTCTAATTTTTTTTTATTTCTAACTAATCTTTCGTTCTTCTTTTTCTTACTAATCTTTCTTTCTAACTAATCTTTTTCTTTCTAACTTTTCTTTCTTTCTAACGAATCTATTTTTCTTTCTTTCTAAATAATCTCTTTCTAACTAATCTTTCTTTCTTTCTTTCTAACATTTCTTCCTTTCTAACTTTTCTTTCTTTCTAAGTATTCTCTTTCTTTCTTTTTTTTTTCTTTCTTTCTTTCTTTCTTTCTTTCTTTCTTTCTTTCTAACTAATCTTTCTTTCTTTCTGTCTAACATTTCTTCCTTTCTAACTTTTCTTTCTTTCTAAGTATTCTCTTTCTTTCTTTCTTTCTAACTAATCTTTCTTTCTTACTTACTAATCTTGATGATCGATCCATCCATCCATCCATGGTCATGTTAAAACATGCTAAATCATGCTAGCAATGTGGTAACCCATATACTAGAAACATGGTAAATAATGTTAAACCATGCTAGAACATTTTAAAACTTTTTAAAACTTTCTGGCTAGGCCTTTTCAAGCCAACTTAAAGTTTTTCTGTGAACTTTATCATCTAGTTCAGGATTGTTGTAGATCATTCTGATTTCAGAACAACAAATAACGTTACCAAGCCTGTTTCAAAAGTTACAGCTGCTTTATTAAACCAAGACAAGAATGTATTTAAGTACTGCAAATATAAAACTGAACTTAAATGATAGCAAAATATTATTTTAAATAAAGGTCATTGAGACAATGTTCTTTTTTTCCTTTTAGACAGGACTTTCATTGTTTAAGTTTAATGAATGTTTATGTATATTTAATAAATATGCAATATGATTTCATTGTTTAAGTTTAATGAATGTTTATGTATATTTAATAAATATGCAATATGATTACATGTCTTTTTGTATGTATACATTTCAATATTTAACAAACATGTACACTCATTTATAAATTATATTTATACACGTACGAATTCATAATTTCAAGTGTAGCTTAATGTGTTTTTTTTTTTGTATTATGTCTATGATCTTCGTTACTTGATTTATATTTGATAAACCTTTTTTAATCAAATAAAAAAATTACTAATACAGGGCTCTAGAGTGCGACCAAAATTTGTAAGGGTGCGACTGAAGTTTTTCCAAGGTCGCACCGGTGCACCTAACGTCCTCGCGTCCGCTGCCTCTCCACGAACCAAGCGCTTGTTCTCCTTTGTCGGAACTCACACTCATGGTTGGATCATATCGTGGTCTAAACCAATCAGAGACAGAGATAGGGCGGGTCTTTGCCTCTGATTGGCTGTGGTAGGCCTACACTGCTCCGTGCTGTGTGACTGAAATTGCGACCTGAGCACCAGAGAATCAGTTACGGCAATCAGCATCAGCAAAAGAAACGCAAGAAAACAGACGACGAACAATGAAAAGAAATAGACCCATAGAGTTTTTTCTTTAAGAAAAGTAGGCCTGTTCCCCCAACACTCTCCCCGGTAGGGATGGGTACGGAAACCCGGTATTTAACTTCTGAAAGACCGCTGTATCGATCAGCTCGGACGTGATCGGTTCTGATGTCGGTAACTTACTGGAGAAATTAAGAAAATACACATACTATTTATTATTACTATAAAGACGTTATTTAAAAAAAAGAATTTATCTTGCGAGCCTTTTCTGTGTATAATAATATTACACCATTTTTGCTATTCGCAGTCCAAGAGAGAAAGAGAGAGAGAGATTTCTCACACGGAGCCACAGCGCGCACAACACGACAGCTCTGCTTAATGACCCAGATAGCACAAGTCTATTTGATGTGATGTTTACATCTGGAAGACGTATTTTTAAGAGCGTTTGCTCATCTCCAATACGTCTATAGGACGTTTCCTGTCAAATGTCAAATAGACGTTTAGAAGATGTCTTTAAGATGTAATGATTTAGAATGCATGTTAAACTGACAGATGTAAACATCACATCAAATAGACTTGTGCTATCTGGGGAGTGACGACGGCAGAACTAAACATTCAAACGTAGCCTGGTTACACTTTAGGTCTGCGATATTAGTCTGATTTTATTCTAGATTTCGGCTTCCAAAGATAATTAAAAAAAATATTGAGGTAAAACCATTAAAAGCTACAGCCACATTCGGTCTTGCGCAGCTTCCTTCCCTTCGCAGCAGTGCGCTGTCATTTCTCCCTAAAACTCAAACTTAACGACAGAATCAGCACGATCGGTGATTGTTGTAAAATGCAGTCCAGCTACTGTTGCTAAATTGCGGGACGCGTTTAATAATAAAAAGAGCTATTAAAAGCACAAAAGTCTGCACAAGAGATGCTGTTCCCAAGGCGACGCGCGCTCTGAAACAGACCGTAACGACACAAGCAAATTATACTTTGGGTTTCATGTGCGTGTCTAAACTATCAAATGTACACAAAAATATGTCAAAATGACCGGCTTGTATTCACAGCTCTTGAATTAATAACTTCAGCTTTAATAAGCATTATCTATCTATGATAAAATATGCAGTGTTATTTTACATTTGATTACTTTATTAGATTTCTTTTTAGACCATACTTGAACAGTAGCTAATGTTAGTAGACCTTCCTGAAATTAAAGCACTGTGTAGGCCTATATAATGTGCATCTTTGTTTAATTGTTTATCTTTGTTTATAAAACAAAAAGAACCGATAAGAATACTGTTAAAGTACCGGATCGATAAGCAGTATTGGTAAGAGTAGTAATACCGTTAAAACCTTATGGATACCCATCCCTACTCCCCGGTCAATGCTCCGACAACAGCCCAGACACAGAGCTACTTCAGCCACCAGTCTCCCCAGTCCCTGTAAGATGCCAAACCCTGGTCCTTCGTCGGAGATGGCATCCCACTCAAGAGGTAGAGCCTACCGAGCCTCAGCTAGAGACTCAAAATAGTTAGTTTGGTAGCTCAGTGAAGCACTTTAAAAAAAAAATATATATATATATATATATATATATATACAGTATAATTGTGCTTCAAATAAAAAAAAGTATTTACCTACACCTCATTCTTGTTTAAAATCATTTACATAATATATATGAATGTATATGGAGCATGATAAAAAGCTGAGCTTGAAATTGTGGCGTTAAAGGCGACGCGAGCCGAGGAAACATTTGGGTGCACCTAAATTTTGTGCTGGTGCATCTAAATAAAAAAGTTAGGCGCACCAGTGCAACCAAGGCAAAAAGTTAGTCTGGAGCACTGTAATAAAAGTATTCTATTTAAATAAGTGCATGACATATTGCAATTATTTCGACAAGTGTGATTCTATTTGAAATGCAAAAACGACAATCTCATAGGAAAACTGTGTTTATTAATTGTGCCGCTTTATTTCTTTACTTTAATTTTACATTCACTTGAATTAATGAATTATTAGCTTTTTATATTCTCCCGCAGTTCCCTCACAAACCCCTAGGGGAAACCCTGAGTCTAAACGAGTTTACTATAAAGAAGGTCAAATACTCATTCAAGATCATCTCTTGAACATTTCCTGAAGGGAACCAGAAAGTCATAATCAAGAAATCAATAATCAATAATGTTCAGGAAGTCATAATCAAGTTTTTATCCGGTACTAGCAAACATTATAGAATAATTATATTTGCCGACAACGCAAATACTGTGAAAAATTACATATTAAACTTTCCAAGTATACATTTTATCGATTGCGGTAATTAATGTATTTTTGCATTATTAAAAAGTATGAGATGACGTAAAGTAATTTAAACGGGACTAATACTTCACGTCATAACGTATAAAGAAAACGAATTTAGATCTCCACGCATACAATAAACGCCCCAGAATTAAACACCATAGTGAGCACTTAGTCGTGCCTTAAATCGCTTCAAAACAAACATCAATCTCAGTCATTCAAACTAACGTTAGTATACAGAGGACCGGTAATTTAGCCCAGCTTAAAGTAACGCAACGTTTAACTTCTACTAAATTACAATCAAAAGGAACACGCTCTATAGCAAACCACAAGCTGTGTTTGTCATGAAAACTGTAAGTTTAACGTCGCAAATACTTACATTTTTGTCGCACAAGAACACTCAACCTTCCCTCATGTCATGTCGGAGACGCACGTAACGTCTGTCACAACAACACAACTCAACCTAACTATTTGTGGCTGATTGACAGGCGTCGACGACCAATCAAACTGCAGGAGGGAAAGCGTCACCGGCATTGGTCGCGTGAATTGTCACCTCTTCCATCCAATGGGATCAGAAGATAACTGTTTTACCCGCCTATTGATTAAACAGATATTTAAACGAAGTGGCAGCGATTGACAGAACCACCGACGAGTACTAAATTTTAGATTTTCTGAAGGGGAAAGTCAGTGGCGGTGAAATCTGAAAATGACAGTTTGTTACACAAATCACGAGCGCGAGGGAGGAGGGCGTATCGGTGGGCGTGGCCTGAGCTGGGGTTGGTTGCATCGCAGCGCATATACACAATGGCTGCTGGAAAGAGGGGAAAGCAAACAATTTTTAGGCCCGCCGCGTCTAGCAAAAAATATGAGAAAAAAAATATTAAAAATCCGGGAAATAGTTGAAAGTCAAGAAAAACACCCTAGAAAGGATGTTAACGCTCCTATGGTGAGTTTTACGCATATTAAGAAAATTGTTACGGCGTTCTTTAATTAAAATATCGGGGTTATTCAAATTATGAGAGAGGGGAGAGCTAGAGGGGGGAAAAAGTTTTGTGTTAATCAGCGCAGAGTCTGAAACTGAAGAGAACAGCAACGAAAGACTGAATTATACAGAAGATCGAACATTATTCTGGTGTTTGTTTCTGTCAAGTCACTTGGCGCGCGGACTAATGTCAACAAACAGAGAAGTAGTTGTAAAAAGTTGCAAAAAGTTTTAGAAAATTTTGTTTTCTCTGGGAATAATAACGACGGGATAGCGTGGCGAACTCACGCGCGTGTTTAAACGCTAAAATGCGCGCCGCGCGAAAATTCTGACAGGATTTGTGATACAAGGACCTTTCCGTGTTTAATAAACACCCTGTTTAATTTCGACACAGTTCGCAGTGTGTGAGTCGCGGTCAGTGTGTTTAGTGACTATATTAGGGGTGTCATTGAGTCACTATAGCGAGAGAAGCTGCTTGTCAATATCGCAAACAACCAAAATGGTGGGAGAAGTGAAGGACTAACTAATTATGAGATGCTCTGAGTTCATCTAGAGATCCGCTCTGAGAGAAAGTGCCACTGTGATCAGGATGTGATTGGTGGATCATAAACATTAAAGCACATAATAATAATTTAATGAGTTTTGATTGACACTGGGATGTCAGTCATATCAGAGTTATTAGTTGTTATTGGACGCGGGTGTGGTGCGTTTCTGCAGAATCTCAGCGCAGATTTACTGTATAGCTTACAATCAATAGTTTAATATGCTCGTGCATGTGATGATGATGGCGCTCGTGCGGCATTCTGCGCAAAATACATGATCGAACTGTTCAAATCGGGAAAAAGTCTATTTTTAATGTGCAGTCGTTTCAATGTTTATTTGATGTGTGTGTGTGTGTGTGCGTATATAGTAGTATATAGTGGGTTGTATGATTCCCATCTCCCCCCCCCCTCCCGAAAGGGGGTCACCGGGTTTACCGCGCAGTTGTTACGGATGTTCTTCTTCTGTTGCTGCGAGTGGAAGAAAGTTCGCAGTCCTTCAACGATAGAACACGTCAGAGGTTTCCCGCGCAGAACTGGTGTCGCAGAAAGAGATTTAGCATCATAACAGATCATATTCACACATTTAGAACTCATAATTGTTGTTTGATTTTGGTAGGTTGTCTAAAAGGTGAACTGATTGTTGGACTGAAATCACTGTAGACAAATAAGTCGGTAAAAATAGAGCACAATATACTGTATAAATATGAAGGCTATTTTACAGGTGTTTCACCTGTTTTTTGAATATTTTATTGTGTCGTGTTTTAGGGTAAAACGACTGGATAATTACAGGCTACATGTTCCTTTCCGTGTTTGTTTTACAAATAAGATTTGGTGCAGAAATATGACTTTGAAGCTTAGTTATTCAAATCAAAGTAGATTGTTTTATGTTTTTTTTATTTTTTTTATTAATTTTCGCTGAGAACAAAATTTTTTATTTGGTATAATTTAAAACTGTTCAATCACAATTTAATCAGGTAGCTATTGAAGTTCTGACAGTTCTTCTCTTGTATGGATTATTTCTTACTGAGATGCATCAAAAATTATGTGTAACTAAATGATGAAACTCTTTAGGCATTAGTAATATTGCCCAAAGATATCTAAAATGCAATACAGTATATAAATATATTTTGTTTTTATTATTATTATTTTTACATAACTGTAGGCTACTACAGACCAGAAATGTGTTTAACGAATATTTTGGCGGGGGAAAGTATTTTAATTTTGTTCTGTAATACCTAAATATATAGTAATTTAAGCTAAATTCATTTTATAACTGCATCATATTTAAATTTCTTTTATAACTGTTTTAATTTTCCTTGCTTTTATTTTGTGATTATTCTAATTCCTTTCTGTAGCCTAAAGCACTTTGAATTGCCATAGTGTATGAAATGTGCTATATAAATAAACTTGCCTTGCCTTAAATATATTAGCCATTTAATTAGCCTAGTAAGCATTGCCAACATTGAAATACTACAATTTTGATGCCATTTAAGTAATTTTACATTTTTTCAAGAATCATAGTTAAGTGGAAGAGCTGATTAGATGTTAAAAGGCATACCAGAATAATTTAATTGGTTTAAAAAATTTTTTTTTTTTTTTTGTAATATTTACAGGGTTGTTAAATAGTGACTAATCCAGCATGGAACAGTTATAAAGGAAAAGTGTGCGAGAAAACATTTATTCTGGCTGGTGTTTCATTAAACATTAAAGTTTTAAATTGGCATTTGCCCTTTGACTTTTCATTGCCAATATTCAGCTGGAAAAGTAAAGATGCACATGGAATGAGTTGTGTGAAGTGAGGGGTTTACATAGCATTAAAAACGTGTCAAACTATTAGGAGTTTTTGAGATAAAGTGAATGCAATCCCAAGGCTTTGTAAACGAGAAGGCGAAACACTGCTGCTGTTATTAAAGAGTTTTACTAAATTCTGAGGGGTCGTTTACACCACAACGATGTACCAAAAACGAAACGTTTGAGTTTTTTTCGTACAGACGACAACGGAGTCAAAACGATCTCCTTTCACACGGATCCACGAAAACGATTAAAACGTTGTATTCTGCTGCCAGGGCCGGTGGGTGGCGATGTCACAGTGTAAATAAACACTATGCGCCTATAGACTGAATATGTAATATGCACGACGTCACCGTCTTCACAAATTTGCGTTTTTGTAGTTTATACGGAGATGATAACGTATAGTTTTCAAAATCTTGCATTTTCAGACCTGAAAACGCTGATGTCGTGTAAATGAACATATAAAAAGTTTTTACTTGAAAACGGTGTTGTGTAAACGGCCCCTTAGGGGTTTTTCATGCGCTTGCATGTTACGTGTTCATTCTAGTGTTTCTTTACAAAGTGACATCGCCATCTACTGGCCTGGAGGCAGAATAAAAGCGTTTTTAACAGTTCTCGCGAATCCGTGTGAACGGGGATTATTTTGACAATGTTGTCGTCTGTACGCGGAAAACGAAAAGGAAAAAAATGTTTTAATGTCATTCTTTTGAGGTACGTTTACATGACAACGATGTACTATAATGTAAACGTACCTTAAAAGAATGACATTAAAAAATTGGATAAAAAATATTCCACTGACAGCATTTGCCTGATCTGAGTTTTTCCTACATGTAATGCAGAAAGAAGCTTCTACTTTTACACGACAAATATCCTGTATTGTTTTGAATTCTATGTTAGGTGTGTATTTATTGCATGTTTTGTTTATTTTTATATTAATGCAGCGTATCACTGTCATCACAGAATTTACACTTTACAAATAAATCAGCTTACAAGTGGTTTACGTTGCATACTACAATGGCATGGCACTGTTATTATTCAGTGATTGTGCCAATTAATGCTAGCAACATGTTCAAAACAGGCTACTAGCAATGTGCTAATTCATGCTAGAAACATGGTTGCAATGTGCTAATTCATGCTAGAAACATGGTTGCAACGTGTTAAATCATGCTAGAAACGTGTTAGCAAAGTGCTATTTCATGCTAAAAACATACTAGCAATGTGATAATCATGGAAAAACATGTTAGCAACTTGCTAAAACATGTTAGCAATGTGCTAGAACATGTTAACAACGTTTTATTGAGTGAATAAAATCTTCAAACTTCAAGCTTTTCAAAGTTATGTCATCAAACTTTACTCATTTAGTTTTAGATAATGTATATATTAAATGGTAAGTTATTGTTATTATATGGGTTTTTGGCTTCAGAAAAAGCTGTAAAATCTGTAAAGTGTATTTTTTTTAATGTTTGTTTTTGTTGCTATCTATTTCTCAGGGCCTTGCGTCTCTGCTGTGTTGACGATTTGGGCTTTTACGCGCTCTCTGTGCCGGGACGTATCGCTCGTGTCCAACGCATGGCTTGCTGTCGCTAGGTTGCCATGACAACAGTATCTCCCAACGACGCGGCAGAACACTGTCGAGTGAGGAAGAGGAGAGTAGAGGGGAAAGCAAGGAAGAACTTCTCCTGTCAGTTGTGCGAGAAGGCCTTCAACAGCTTAGAGAAGCTGAAGGTACACTCGTACTCCCACACGGGGGAAAGGCCGTATCGCTGCACACACACTGACTGCACCAAGGCCTTCGTCTCAAAGTATAAACTCCTACGGTAGGTACTTGTATTCTAACAAACAATTTAATGCCCATTATAGGTCTCTGATGCGAACCCACTCTCTCTGAATTTGCACATAAGCGAGTAGATAAACTTTCTTTTGACACTTCATTTAATTTTCCTTAAAACTCACCAAAATGACATATTTTAAAAAAAAATATTGAAAAAAATTTGTCATGCCTTAAAATAGCTTGAATGTAGCTTGACACCCTTGCCTCATTTAGTGTACATGGTTCTATGCGTATGCAAATGAGCCCCGCCTCCACTCACTCAGCTCAGAGATCCACTCGTTGACGATCACACGTTGATCTAATTGGTTACAAGGTAGTTTGTGACGTCAGAAACACCAGCGATGTCAAACCATGTTTTTGAGACTGTCTTTGATTCACTGCAGTTTTAAGGAGAAAATACTCAGCAATGCTGTCGACTTATGAATTTACGCATGGTTTGTCGTAAAGCATATTAAAAACACCACATAGACATATAAACAACATTAAAAGATGGATTTTCACCACAGGGAGACTTAAAGAATTACTTTCTCCTGTTCTCCAAATAATTAGCTTTTTTGTTCTTCTGTGTATTTAAGTCCTGTCTTTATTCAGCTCTTTGTTCGGTGTCCTCAATGTTAGGGTGCTGTAAAGTCAGTTTCCCTGAGTGTTCCTGTATTTTTTAATTAAACACTGTTTCCTTGGATTATTCCTGTCATGCCCTTCATTAGATATAACAGCCCATTACAAAACACAGAACCAAATACAGTATTTTTGCTCCACCATCACCATGGACCTTCCTTCTGTTTCCCTGTTGAGCCTGGAGCAGAAAGACCACTCCCTGGACACCAAACGCACTCTCCCGACCGCTCGCTCGTTCAGGGCACGCCTCCCAGGGAGTGGTCCTCGTGAGGGAGGACAACTTTGCTGCATTCGTGACTCCAGCCCCACTCCAGCCCCAGAGCCCAGTCAGCCTTCCCCTGTGCCCACCACAGACACGGAGCCAGAGCCTGCCTCGGACAACGAGCCAAAAGACCAACCTGAGCCGTACCCCGTCCCGGAGCCTGAGCCCAACGACGTGACTAGGTGTGCGAGCCGGCAACAACGCCTATTCCAGAGGGAGTTCTTGTGGTATTCGAGGGCATGGAATGGAGCCCCGCCCACACTCCCGCCACTGATGCTGAGCTGCCACTGGCCTCTGCTTGTGATATATTCCCTTAATCTCCCATCACTGCTGGTTCCGCTTAGCCGAGTCTCCTGTTTCTACACTGCTCCCATCCTGGGGTGCGTTTCCCAAAATCATCTTTAGCCCAGTAAGGTCGCAAGTTCCGTCGTTATCAGCAGTTCAACGAGTCTTTGTTTCCCGAAACCATCATTCCAACGATCATTCGCAAACAGCATCGCAAACAGCATCGTTGTATGTTTGGAATGACAGCTCTCAACCTGTGGTTAGAAGCAGAGTTTCATGTTTGCATGACATGTGGACTCAATAAATCCTAATCTTGAGCAAGCTGACATTCAATACAATCTGTATCTTTAATTTAAAATACATACAAATGTCATTTAAGTCTGTTAGTTTGTCAAGATGTTTAAAGCGTCATTTTTGAAGAGTGCGCATGTGCAAACGTGCTCTAGTACGTAAGAACGAGCCTAAGATTGAATCCGTAAATAAAGCAAAATAACTGAGAAAAAGTCCTCAGATGCCATGTTCTTAATTATAGCAAAACATCTAGCATTAATTCGATCTCAAACAGATGAATTAAAAATTGTTATTACTCCCCTATGTGTGTGACATTATTAACTAACGTGGTTAAACGGCCAATTTGCGACAATAAGGTTCCGGGAAACAGTCGTGACTAGCTAGTTGACTTCTTCATCGATGCATTATACTATGGTAGTGAAGCACCGAGTTATGGCGTTGTACGGGGAACGCACCCCAGCCCCATGTTGTCTTCGCACCCTGTGATCCCTCCCACTCTCCCTCTCCCACCTCCTCTACCAAAGCCAGCCAGTTCCCCAAAATCTGTCACCGCTGTTTTTCTGTCAGTCCCTCGGCTCATGCTCAGTTCCACCTGTTGGTGTGGATCCGCCTCAAACCTTCCAGTCCCCGGCTACATCTTGGTGTGAGGAACCCCTCTCTCTGCCTCCAGCCACTGAGCACCAGACTCCACCTCAGGCCTCCGGCCCTTCAGTTCCACCTTGGCTCCATGCTCCCTCGTCTCAACCGGGGTCCCTCATCCCACTGGCTCCTACGTCCCTCCATCTTCACCTTGGTCAGGCGTCATCCTGTTTCCACAACGGGATTCCTGGCCTCCGGCTATGTCTCAGCCCTCCATCCCTACGGACATTCGGTTCCGCCTTCCCTCCGGCTCTGCCGTTGTTCTCGGTTGCTCCTACTCCACCGCGGTCTCCCAGGTCCCCGCCTCTGCCTCTGTCCCGATAGCCATCAACTGCACCTTGGCCCTCTAGACCTGCGCTGTCACCCTGGATCTGTGTCTCCTTGGTTCCATTTGGATATTATCCACGGCCGGCTCTGTCACAGGAGAGCGCGTCCCTGGTCCCTCCTCCTAGGCCTCCACCATGGCTCCCCCCTCCTGCGACCTTGCCTTGGATCATCTTGCTGGCTTCCTGCTCCTGGCTACTCCTGCTCCTGGCTCCTCCTGCTCTTGGCTCCTTCTGCTCATGGCTTCTCCTGACTACTCCTGCTCCTGGCATCTCCTGCTCCTGGCTCCTCCTGCACCTAGCTCCTCCTGCTTCTGGCTCCTCCTGCTCCTGGCCACTCCTGCTTCTGGCTACTCCTGCTTCTGGCTCCTCCTGCTCCTGGCTACTCCTTCTCCTGGCTCCTCCTTCTCTTGGCTTCTCCTGCTCCTAGCTCCTCCTGCTCCTGGCTCCTCCTGCTCCTAGCTCCTCCTGCTCCTGGCTCCTCCTGCTCCTGGCTCCTCCTTCTCCTGTATCCTTCTGCTCCTGGCTTCTGCTCCTAGCTCCTCCCGCTCCTGGCTCCTCCGGCTCCTGGCTCCTCCTTCTCTTGGCTCCTCCTGCTCCTGGCTTCTCCTGCTCCTGGCTCCTCCTGCTCCTAGCTACCCCTGCTCCTAGCATCTCCTGGTCCTGGCTCCTCCTGCTCCTAGCTCCTCCTGCTTCTAGCTCCTCCTTCTCCTGGCTCCTCCTGCTCCTGGCTTCTCCTGCTCCTGGCTACTCCTTCTCCTGGCTCCTCCTGCTCCTGGCTTCTCCTGCTCCTGGCCACTCCTGCTTCTGGCTCTTCCTGCTCCTGGCTCCTCCTGCTCCTGGCTCCTCCTTCTCCTGGCTTTTCTGCTCCTAGCTCCTCCTGCTCCTGGCTCCTCCTTCTCCTGGCTCCTCCTGCTCCTGGCTCCTCCTGCTCCTGGCTTCTCCTGCTCCTGGCTACTTCTGCTCCTTGCTCCTCCTGCTCCTGGCTCCTCCTGCTCCTGGCTTCTCCTGCTCCTGGCTACTCCTGCTTCTGGCTCCTCCTAATCTTAGCTCCTCCTGCTCCTGGCTCCTCCTGCTCCTGGCTTCTCCTGCTCCTAGCCCATCCTGCTCCTGGCTACTCTTGCTCCTGGCTCCTCCAGCTGCTGGGCATTAAATTTGCTGGTGTACCCTGTCATTTTACCTAGTTTCCTGTATGTTTGATTAATGATTCCTTTCACCTGTTCTCCAGTTCTTTGTTCTGTGTCTGTGAGTCTGTTTCACAATATAAAACTAGTATGTTTGCATAGAGTTCTTCGTAAAATCTTAACACATTTTCCAAGACTCAATTTCATTAGTGGCTTTCGCACCAAAAGAACCTTTTCATAGTTCCTAGAACTTTTTGGCTGAAGTACCCGGTTTTTGGCGTGTTCGCACCGCAGAAACTAAGAACGATTTTAGTTCTAGGAACTCCTTTTGGAGGAACTAATTTACCTCCTACTTCAGAGTTGGGTCTAAACCAGCACTATAGGAGCTACCAGTGACTTAAGTGTGCACTGATACACTGACCAGCACCCGCCATTTTTTAAACACCTTAAGAAAAAGCTCTTATAAAAGATTATAGCCTATATATTTATTTCATTAACTAACTCTATGAACATGTAAAACAGTGATAGATGCACCTTTTAACCTTTACACTGAGGAGAAAATCCACACTGGTGGCTAGGTTAGGTGAACGATGAACTCAGTTCCTAGAACTACCCGGTGTGAAAGCCCCTATTATATGACATTTGGTCATCAAAAGGAATAGCTCCTGGTATGGTCAGTGTACACTAATGCATATTTGTGTCCATAGGCACATGGCCACACACTCGCCAGAAAAGACCCACAAGTGCAGCTACTGCGAGAAGATGTTCCACCGCAAAGATCACCTGAAGAACCATCTCCACACACACGACCCCAACAAGGAGGCTTTCAGCTGCACGGAATGCGGCAAGAGCTACAACACCAAACTTGGCTTTCGAAGGCACCAAGCCCTTCACGCTGCTCACCGTGGAGACCTCACCTGCCAGGTGTGTCTGCAGTCGTACCCGAGCACTCCCCTGCTGCTGGAACACCTGCGCGGGCATGCTGGGAAAAGCGCTACCGCGACTAAAGAGAAGCGACATCAGTGCGAACAGTGCGATCGGCGCTTTTACACCCGTAAGGACGTGCGACGCCACCTGGTGGTGCATACGGGACGCAAGGACTTTCTGTGCCAGTATTGCGCTCAGCGATTCGGCCGTAAGGATCATCTTACCCGCCATGTTAAGAAAAGCCACGCTCATGAGCTGCTTAGGGTGAAGGCGGAGCCTGTCGATTTAATAGAGTCTCAATCCTCACCAGCATCCGGGCCACTCACGCTAAGATATCCACTAGGTCATGCTTCTTACTCGCCAGCACCGCCACTAAGGGCGGAGCTCGAAAGCTATCTCCTCGAGCTACAGGCTGAAGATACACCCAAGCTGAGCGCTTCCGCCACGGTGACTGGAGAGACGACGTCGTCCCTGGACTTTCTGTCTCCACTGTTTAATTTTCTGCCTTACAGCCAGGGGGCGGGGCCTACTTTGGGAGTGGCTTACAACCAAGAGGAGGGGCTTCTGGCCACGCCCATCCAAGACACACCGGAGCCTCTTAGCCTTCTTCACACAATCTCACACTCGCAAAGCAATGCACTCGCTCCCAGTTACACACACCCACCATCTCTGAATACAACCACCACCCTGCCTCGCTTCCACCAAGCCTTCCAGTAGCCCAAATACATTCAGAAACAAAGCGCACTTTTTATTATCAACTTAGCTCTTAATCAAGTTCGAACAAGCACAGTCCAACAAATCACCACATTTTAAAGGAAAGTAGGGATGCTCCAATATGAACATTTTGGCCGACATATATTGTGTGCGAACATATATTGGCCGATAAATCTAAATCCAAATTTTTACAGAATTTTGGAGAGCCTGTTTACAAAAACATAAGTCTCACAATTAAAATCCATGTCCTAAGCCTACGATTATAATGTTATGCCATAATCATTTTATGTAGCCGATATGACAGACTTGTGCTGCGCATACCTGTATTTTCCTTTTTTAAAGTGATTCCAATCATATTTCAAGCAATTCAAAACCATCATGTTGAACAGTGAAGTGTCTCAGCGTTAGGAAATAATACCATTATTTACCATTATTTATCGGCTTTAATATATCGGTCATATTTTCTTATTAGGCCGATAACGATAACATCAAAAATGAACATATATCGGCCGATACCGATATGGTGGCCGATATATCGTGCATTCCTAAAGGAAAGTCTTGAGGACAGTATCACATGTTTGCTCATTCAAGAGATTACAGATGCATTACTCGTTTTATGTTCTATAGAGCTGTTTACTGTAATTGAATATTAAGAAGCAGAGCTCAGTTTGCAGTGACGTTTAGCTCTCAAAATGCCGACAGAGACAGTGCATAGTTTTAATGTCCTCTCATTATTAACACTAGTGGTGTTGAAGTTCCATCAAGGCTAAAAAATCATTGATCTAATGTTGTTTCCATCTCTTTGTTTGTTGTATGGCTCATGAAATGTTGGGTACTGAACTACCAGCGTTTTAGTGACCATGTCACAACTATTTACAGCCAAAGGCAACCAAAACCTTCATAGCTATAGAGAGGAAGGCTCATCTCGTTATGTTTTTTTGTTTTTTGATGGCTGTTTGCCTTCATGCTGCTGCTCGTTGTAAGGGCCTCAAAGGACACCAGCGCAGGAATGCTTCACAATTCACACCAACAAAGGGAAAGAAGGACGAAGAATCACACACACACACTCTCTCTCTTACTTTATTCAACCTCATCCACCCGAATGCTGGCTGTTGCACTGATCAAGGCTAACGATGAACCAGTTTTTGCTGTCTCGGCTTATAAAACTCCAAAATACAATCTGTGACATCACCTTGACTTCTCTCTGAACATAAGCTGAAGATTTAGTCTCTAAATCAAATGAAGGTTTTTCGCATTGACAGCGATTTTGCAAAGTCATTCGTTTTCAGTGAGAGTTGGCGATTCGAGGCGACACAAGGGACTCGACTTTATGCAAATGGCCAGTGACGCAATGTGTCGGCTACTAACGGGAGTCCGCACAGATATGATGTGATCGGTCACATGATCTGTCCCAGAATGCAGCAGTTGAGTAGGAAAGCCTCAGTATGAGTGTGTGTGTGTGTGTGTGGGTTTGAGATTCACTGCTCTAGAGACCAGTGTTGGGGGTAAAGCGTAATCAGATTACTTTTTTAAAGTAACGAGTAAAGTAGCGCATTACTTTTAAATTTAAAACTCTCTGGGCCCTATCATACACCCGGTGCCAGGCGCAACGCAAGAGTTTTGTGCTAGTTTTTTTGTCACGCCAACGCAGTTTTCATTTTCAAGTCCTGCGCCACGTTGTCAAGTCAAGTCAAGCCACCTTTATTTATATAGCGCTTTTTACAATACAGATTGTTTCAAAGTAACTTTACAGAGATAACAGGAAAATAATGTTGTTATAATATTGTTAAATATAAAATGAAATGTCCCCCAACTAAGCAAGCCAAAAGCCAATGACGACAAAGGCGAAGAAAGGCAAAAAAGGCGACAGTGAAGGAACCGAAACTCCATCAGTGACAGAATGGAGAAAAAACCCTTGTGAGAAACCAGACTCCGTCTCAGTTCTCCTCTGGCCAATGAACCAACAGTGTATGATTATGATTCAGGCATTACAGGTCAGAGGTCAGATTGTATCGGAACATTATATTATGCAGTTCTTATCTGTTTCAAGATCGGCGTCATCACGCGCGTATGGAGACGAGTTTGTTGAGGACCAGTGCCGATGGCTGTCGTGTCGATGAAAGTCTAGTAGACACAAGCTCTGCTGACACTTCAGGGATGCGTTGTGGACGTGTTCAGGCTTTCCGCTTGTTTGTTTGTTTGTTTATTTTATCACACCCATTACTCATTAAGAGAATAGGGACGACGCTAATAGAACATGCGCCGGGAGCGCCGACCATTTTTCCTGTCGTTAAACTGCGCTTGTAGTGTGCGCTTTAGACCATGCGCTTGGATCATTAAAATAGGGCCCTCAGAGTTACAAATATCTGAGTTACTGTTTCAAATAAAGTAATGCAAGTAACTTTTTCCCCCCATTTATTGACCTCTACTGTACAATCGTGAATTTGCATTTCCTTCAGCCTGAGGCTTATTCAATTCACTTTTGCTGTGAAAATACCTTTACATTTGCCAATAATATAACTTTTTTTTTGTTATTAAAAAATAAACCAGCAAGCCCATCAGCCCAGGTGAGAAAAAGTTATGCAAAAGTAATGTAACACATAACTGTCCATAAAAATTAAATAAGTAACGCAAATAGTTACTTTTTAGGGAGTAACACAATATTGTAACACGTTACTTTTAAAAGTAACTTTCCCCAACACTGCTAGAGACACATACGTGTGTGTGTGTGTGTGTGTGTGTGTGTGTGTGTGTGTGTGTGTGTGTGTGTGTGTGTGTGTGTGTGTGTGTGTGTGTGTGTAGTTGTTTGGACAGAGTCTGTAAATGTCTTTTTTATTTAGTTCGTCGGAAGTTGAAGGTTGTTAAAAGCTTAAACATTCAGAGAACCCCCATTTGGGGCGTATGTTTCATAATAGCACTTTCAGAAAAATAATATGCCCTTTATTTTGTCAAAGTAACTGTCATAAATTACTCTAGATATCATAATTAGCCTTTAGAAGATTTGAAGCATATATACACAATGCTATATGTGTGATATTTTTTACAGGTACACTTCATACAGTGTTGTTTTTAATGTTGTTGTTGTTTTGCTTTATTGCACAAAATATCAAACTGTCAGTGTCTCAGAAAATGAGGCTTCAGCCAAAAAAGGTCAATTCAAGCAAAATCTCTTTAGCAAGTATATATAACATTTACAGTTTTTTACAATCGCTAGGGCACATTCTTCAATACTTATGATCTTTCTTTCTTTTTAAACTCTTCACACAGTTCTCCAAACCAACTTTCAGTCAATTCCAAAATGCACAAAAACATGTCTCAAAAGTAATTCTTCTATAACACTAGCAAAGGTTTCACCCAACAAACACACTCTATAACTAAACACTAAACAACAGGCAGCATTACAGAATGATTTCTTTTGTAAAACAAGAATAACATGTTTTAAATTCACTGCAGTTCATGTTACATTATGCATGTTTACATTGCAGTTCAAAAGTATTCCTCAGACGTTAAGAAATGTGTCCACGCGATTGTAAAACAAGCTAAAGCTAAAGCTAAGGTGTCTGATAGCTTCAGGAACCCTGTAGATCTGTAGTGGCCGAATGACCCGCTTCCATGAGGTCATCTAAATGAGTGAAGTCGTTCATTTATTGCTGCTGAATCGTGGACGTGTGTGTGTGGGATTACAGGATCTCTCCTGTTCATTGGTACAATCACAACACGAGTGTGTATGAGTGACGCTCCTGCAATAATCTGATGGATAATGCTGCTAAAGGACAGTGTGAAGCCCTGGTGCTGCGACAGACCCTCTCCTCGCTTTCACAACATTTCAAACTGTGTGTGTGTGTGTGTGTGTGTGTGTGTGTGTGTGTTGGGGTTATGTGAGCCATATTGTTAATGTATTTGTAATATGGTGCATATATATCATTTAGAGGATGGATGATATGGATAGATGAAATAGCATTCCAGCCATAATTATGTGTTTTTTTTATGTCTCTGTAATGCCATTCTGTGATAATGGCCTGCTATTGCTAATCATGCATATTTTACTTTAATGTATTTTACGAACTACTGTTGTACATGTATAGCCTAAGACAGAATCCCATATATATATATATGTATATATATGTGTGTGTGTGTGTGTGTGTGTGTGTGTGTGTGTGTGTGTGTGTGTGTGTGTGTGTGTGTGTGTGTGTGTGTGTGTGTGTGTGTGAGAATGTGTGTGTTGCCACAGCTGATGAATCTCATACTGATAACATCATCCAAAGAGAACGTTATTTATTCGCTGACTATCCGTGTCAGGAGTGTGTTAGGGAAGGCAGGTTGTGGCAGCTGTGTGTGTTTCTGATGAGGAGTGTGTGTGTTTCTGATGAGAGGTGTGTGTGTTTCTGTGTGTGTTCAGACGACCTTTGCTGCTATGTGAGGAGAGGAGAGATTTGGTCCAGTGTTAATACTGTCCACAGTACTGAATGATCAATAAACACGAGAAGGACTCACTTTACCAAGAGTTTTTTTTTTGTGTGTGTGTGTGTGTGTGTGTGTGTGTGTGTGTGTGTGTGTGTGTGTGGAAAGTATATTCAAGTTGAGAAAAAATTACATTCAATGAGTTTTTTTGTTTTATGAATTACAGTGTTCAAATTTCTGTTCAGTTTAATTATTTTTTAAATTGATTTTTTTTATTGATTTTATGTATATTTATTGAAGCCACGTTCATTTATTCGAGTGGTCCCACTAAAAAAAGAAAAGAAAAAAAATCTGTTTTATGAATTACAATGTTAAAATGTGTGTTCAGTTTCGTTATTTTTTTAAATAGAATTTATTTTTATTTTTTTATTAAAGCCACGTTCATTTATTCGTTATAATGGCCATCATCCTCAGTGATCCCACAAAAAAAAAACTGTTTTATGAATTACAATGTTAAAATGTCTGTTCAGTTTCATTATTTTTGAAATAGAATTATTTATCTTAAATGTATTGTAGCCATGTTCATTTATCCGTTATAATGGCCATCATTCTCAGGGATCTCACTAAGCAAAAAATAATAATAAAAAATTCCCGCTTAAATACTCTTGTTCCGGCGGAAGTGCTGACGAGGCGTTGACGTCACGCAGTGCCCGTATGCTGCGTATAAAAGCTCGAGCAGGCCGTTTTTCTGTCCTTTCCTGAAGGATCGCGTTGAGATCCAGTTACTCGTCCTGACTCACCGCTGTTCTTCTCAGCCCTTGATACGAATAAGTCGGTCAGGAATTAATAATCATGGTAATTTTAAGTTATACCAATATCATAAGTGTTTTTGACGCATTTTGTGTTTAGTGTTTGTGCGTCAGAGTAAAAACGCGGCGCCGTTGATCTTTCTGATCTTTGCTCGTGGTTTCTGAGATATTCGCGGTCAAATATTATTTTATTAACCGTTTTATGCCAAGCGTTTGCTTGTTTTTCTATTTCTGTGTTTGTTTTAACTTTAAATTTAAGGCTTTAAGTAAACAAAAGTGTTTGTACACATGCTAGCTTCACGTGCTAACGGAAATGTCCCACTTCTACTGTCGAGTTTCCGAGTTCGTCACGGCTTTGTTGTAATGAACCGGAATCACGGAGAATGACAGGTTTATTCTTGCTTTTATAGTTTGGGGAGGCCAAAATGATATGTAGCGTTTCATTCATATAAATATTTTCCACGCTTTCTAGATGTTTATATGTAGAAATGCTGTACTTTAACAAAGACAAGGCGATGTAACTTGTGGGGAAAGTCTCGGTAATGCTAACGCTACTTGAGGACGTTCATGTCCGATTTCCTACTAGAAAACTCGTATTAGTCACAGTAATATAATTCTGCAATGGTTAATCTCTTCATGAGTAAGTTAGTAGAGTACGAACATTTAGAAATGCAGAGTCCCGTTGCATTTTAGACTTAACTTGTTTTTCTGGATAGTTTATTGTGCAACAAAACCCCAATAATATCAGTTTACCTCCGTGTTAAGGAGGAAATACTGAGAACACAACTTAATGTGTACATTTTTAAATTTTGGCACAAAATGGGTATTTTTTTTCTAAATATATAAAAATACAGTATGATCAGCCACATTTTTTTACATTTGTGGATAAATTTACACTGCTGTTAAAAAGTTTGGGATTTTTAATATCTCATAAGATTTATGGTTACCAAGGCTGTGTTTATTTAATAAAAACAGTAATATTGTAAAATATTATTACAATTTAATATAACTGTTTTCTATGTGAATATATAGTAAAGTGTAATTTATTCCTGTGATCAAAGCTGAATTTGAGCATCATTACTCCAGTCTTCAGTGTCACATGATCCTTCAGAAATCTGTTTTATAAGACATTTATAATTTTACAAAATATTATATTTCAAATAAGTTGTGTTCTTTTGAACTTTCCATTCAAAGAATTCTGGATTATTATTTTTTTCACACTGATAATAATCATAAATGTTTCTTGAGCATCAAATCATATTATAGTGATTTCTGAAGGATCATGTGACACTGAAGACTGGAGTAATGATGCTGAAAATTCAGCTTCGATCACAGGAATAAATTACACTTTACTATATATTCACATAGAAAGTTATTTGAAATTATTTCCCAATATTATTTTTTTTTAATAAAATAAATGCAGCCTTGGTGAGCAGAAGAGACTTTTAAAAAATCTTACCAATCCCAGACTTTTGAACGGCAGTGTATATATTCTGAATAAAGGTAGTATTAGTTTTATTGGTGCAGGTCTTCAGTTTAGTGTGTGTTTATAAGTGTTATGTGTGAGTGTAAAGATGTTTAATAACAGCGTGTGTGTTCACAGGCGTTTAAAGACACTGGTAAAGCCCCGGTCGAGGCCGAGGTCGCGATCCACCGGATCCGCATCACACTGACCAGCCGTAACGTCAAGTCTCTGGAGAAAGGTGTGTGTGCTTATGATAGTGTGTGTATGATAACCTGTGCTAAACACGGCAATGAGGAGGATAACATGTGAACGATTTACGTATGAGTTATACTATACGCTATTCTGAGCCCTTTTCCCCTGAACACACGTGTGTGTGTGTGTGTCGGATGGGTCTTCATTAATCATGTTTTCTCTGTAGTTTGCGCTGATTTGATCCGAGGTGCCAAGGAGAAGAGCCTGAAGGTCAAGGGACCCGTGCGGATGCCCACCAAGGTGAGACCCGCTCTCGTACACGCCTATCTCGTGCACACCGCTAACGCCTATCTCGTGCACACCGCTAACGCCTATCTCGTGCACACCGCTAACGCCCATCTCGTGCACACCGCTAACGCCCATCTCGTGCACACCGCTAACGCCCATCTCGTGCACACCGCTAACGCCCATCTCGTGCACACCGCTAACGCCCATCTCGTGCACACCGCTAACGCCTATCTCGTGCACACCGTTCAATACGCTGCTGTTGCTCGCCACCTTTCAGGAAAATTCACCGTTAATAAGCACAGCTTATTAATAAACCGTTTTTACCAGGGTAACCGTTATTTCTGCTTTTCCATAAGCACCACCTACTGGCAAATTGAACTATTTTTGCGTAACATTGTTAACTGGGGAATCGAAAAGAAGCAAATGTCTTATTTTGACATTCCTTTTTTTAAAGGCTGAAATGTGAGGTTTATCATTTTATCAAACTTTTTTGGTCAACCTGTATTTGGTTTAAATGGTGCGGTCGTTTTATGATTAGTTACCATAGACATTGCTCTACTCTGCCCGTATGGTTTTAATATTTGTGCGGGTAAAAATCCTGCAGATGCCAATTAACTTTTCCCCTGACCCGTTACTCTCTAAAAAGTAACTAATTGCGTTACTTTGTTACGTTTTATAAAAAGTAAAATTACGTTACTTCACACGTTACTAGAGCTGGTCTTACTGGCTTTGTATTTTAATAACAAAACCATTTTTTGCCAATGTAAAGGCTCTTTCACAGCAACAGTGAACTAAATAAGCCAGTCTGTACAGTAGAGGTCAATAATGGGGAATCAATGTAACTTGCATTACTTAAAGTTACTGATATTTAGATTGATGCGATACTCGTTACTTTAAGTCAGTGGTTCTCAGAGTGTGAAGCGCAGGAGATCAGCAGAAAAATGACAATCTCACAAAAAATTGCATTTAACAATTGGAAAAAAATGATCAAAATAAAATAAGCTTTCGGGACAAAAAAAGACGTTACGACGGCGTTTAAGTGCGTGTATAGTGTTCAGCGCTCTGCCTTTGCCGTTCGTTGCCGCTGTATAATTACACTCGTTCTTCAGACGAGTCGCTCGCCATAGAAGCACTTCAGCCAATCACAAGCTGCTGTTGTGAACGCTCTCCAAAGCGGCTTACAGGGCCAACTCGAGAAACAAGGATATCGTGCAAACGTTATCATTTTGATTATGGCTTATAAAACTCCAAATTCAAAATCTCAGAAAATTAGAATATTACATAAAATGGAAATAAAAAAGGATTTTAAATACAGAAAAGTCGGCCCTCTGAAAAGTATGATCATGCATATGTATATAGTTACTATATAATAAAAATATTAGTTTCACCTTTTAATTTGAATTACTGAAATGCATGAACTGTTGCGCGGTATTCTCACCTGTATAATGGTGCTTTTATAGTCTTCATCCAAAGCATCACTTAAACTTTTAATTTAAATAAACAAAAACATTTAAATAGTTAAGTTGTAGTCTATTCTCTCTTACTGTTATGATTCGATGACATATTTTTTTAAATATATATGCGTGTAAGTTTTTTTTTTTTTAAAGGGGGCGTGACCAAGAAAGTTTGAGAAGCACTGCTTTAATCTGTGTGACTGGAGTTACTGTAACTGTCCTGTGATGATGATCAGTGCTGTGAGTAAAGTGTTCCTCTCCTCTCCTGAAGACCCTGCGCATCACGACCCGGAAGACTCCGTGTGGCGAAGGGTCCAAGACCTGGGACCGCTTCCAGATGCGGATCCACAAGCGGCTGATCGACCTGCACAGTCCCTCTGAGATCGTGAAGCAGATCACCAGCATCAGCATCGAGCCCGGTGTCGAGGTGGAGGTCACCATCGCAGACGCTTAATAAACACGTCATCTCTGACATCTGACTGCTGTGTTTATTCTCACACACACACACACACACACACAGATCATCAGCATCGAGCCCGGCGTAGAGGTCACCTTCGCAGACGCTTAATAAACACGTCATCTCTGACATCTGACTGCTGTGTTTATTCTCACACACACACACACACACACACACAGATCATCAGCATCGAGCCCGGCGTAGAGGTCACCTTCGCAGACGCTTAATAAACACGTCATCTCTGACATCTGACTGTGTTTATTCACACACACACTGAGCATCAGCATCGAGCCCGGCGTCGCTAAACGTGTCTCTCACACACACACACTTGTACATGTTCTGTTAGAAAGCTTTTTTTTCTCCTTTGTAACAAACTTAAAGGGAAAGTGTTTGCGTCCCAATATTGGTTCTGGAGAAACTACAGTAGTCAACATTTGAAGTGGATCATAACCTCTCAACGTTATTCATGAGGTTTGAACATTACCTGTTCTTGTCTTAGGGTAACTTTGATTAACTTCAAATGTTGAGTACTGTAGTTCAAAACATGAGAATTAATGAGAAGCACGGAAAGATTTGTGTTGATAAGGTAGGAAAAACTTTTTTTATGATTCTTAACACGTGTAAACAGTGACAAAAATCAAAGATAAATGTGTGAAAGGGCTTTTCAAGCACCCTAACTAAAAGATTATTGCTCTTTCAAACAAACTTAAAGGAAGTAGTTTTTCCAGTCTTCATTCTCATCCTGTTCTGCTGAAGTGAGTTTCAAACCTGCGATTCAATGAAACGCATGATCTGAGAAATCAGTGTTTGTGTGAGATAGGCAAAGATTTTTTTAAAATTTTTAGAAACCCAAATAAGGTTAAACTGCCCAAAAGCATAAACTGTGAAAGAAATTAAAAGACCTTTCAAACACCGTAACTGAAGCTAAATGTTTTTACCCAGTGAAATTATATATACAGTCTGTCAAAATATTAGTTAACAACGATATTAACGTGAACTAACAATAAGCAATACTTTTACATCACTTATTGATCTTGGTCAATGTGATATTTAATACATTTATGATCAGAAGCAAGTTTACACACGGTTTACTAAATATGAATGTTTTAATTAAAGATTAGTGCTGTAAAATTAAATCGCTTTTTGTTCATGCAATAATGTTAAATGTATTATGAGTTGATACCATCATACTTTAAAAGCATAATGTTTAATAATATGAAAAATTAATTAAATGTTCAGCACTCATAAAACCTGAAATGTGAATTTTTAAGAATATAAATATTTCTGTAACACTTTACAATAAGGTTCATTTGTTAACTACTCTAGTTGACATGAACTAAGAATGAACAATACTTCTACAGCATTTATTAATCTTAGTTAATATTAATTTCAACATTTACTAATACGTCAATAAAAGCAAAGGTTGTACTTCTTAACATTAGTTAATGCACTGTGAACAAACAATGAACAGCTGTATTTTTATTAACTGACAATAAATACTGTAACAAATGTATTGCTCATGGTTAGGTCATATTAGGTAATACATTAACCGATGAACCTTATTGTAAAGTTGCCAATATTTTAGGTTCAGGGAACTCTACCATCTTATTTGTATATCATACACATTTAAAGCTAAATATATTTACTACTTTTAGTCACGAAAGCCCATAATGCACCTGTGATTTGACGTGATCTACACCCTAATGAACTTACAGGTGTGCTGCATGTCTTTAAGAGCTGATTGATGAGCAGGTGTGGCTAGTGCATTCTGGGTAATATCTCACCTGTGCTATTAAAGCTCGTTTTCATGTCTGAAATGGTTTCAAACGTTTATTCTTCTCTAAACCACTGACACACAGATGTCAAGTTTGTGAAACTGATCTTGCTGTCAGAACATAACTGTTATATGATAGTATAATCACGGTTATGGATATGGATGAAGACACAGTGCTGGCGATGGAGTCGACGGCTTGTGAACCTCATCATACGGCTCTTCCAGAATTTTCTGGAGTTTCCTCCATAACATCACAGGTTATAAGATTGCAAATCCATTTATAACACATAATGTCCATCTTTGTTTATATATAATGCTGTATGGTGTTTGTGTGCAGAGCGAGAGCGCTGAGTTCTCTGAGCAACAGCAGCTTCAAGTTTACTTAAAAGTTCGGCCTTTCAGTGAAGAAGAGCTGAGAAGCAATGAAGAACAGGTGTGGTTAAGCTCAATCCAATGATGACGTTTGCCTTTGGGAACGTAGGACCTTAAAGGGGGTTTTATATGCTCTTTTCACAAGAATATAGTCTCTGATGTCCCCAGAGAGTGTATGTGAAGCTTTAGCTCAAAATACCCCACAGATATGTTTTTGTAGCATGTTAAAATCACTTACAGTTTTCGTGTGTGTCCCGGGACAGAGGGCGGAGCTTCACGAGCGTGCGCGCGTGCCTTTAAGCAGCTCCGATTACCACACACACTGAACATTTCAAAAACTTTTAGCCTTTGTTAGTATAAACGTCGGACAATGATGGAGAGACTCGAGAAGAAGTGAACATGTAGAAGCAACAGGACATTTCTGAATGGTTAGTTGATGAACTTATGTAGCTAATGTGAAGATAACTATCTTCTAGTCATTGATTAGCATATTCGGTAACACTTCTGAATAATGGTCCGTTATTAATAAGTAACTTTTCAGTAAGTAATGAGTAGTTCCACATTAACACTTCAGCTACTACTAACTAATATAGAAACAAGTTTAAAGGGGTGGTAAAACCACTGATCTATATAATGACTGGATAGCTCATGACGTTCTAAACTGCCATCAGGCAGTGAAGCCACCGGAAGTGTTCGAGCGGCCATCTTACGATTCCCTACCAGCAGAGGGATCCAACGCCCGTTATACAGAGATTGGAAGCCCGACGGCACTTTAAAGATGAACCAACCAACCGCTGAGCAGCATACAAGATCGACGTTCACAAAAGGACGTAGAAAAACTGCCACAGGTTGTAATTCAAGCCATATAAGTAGTTATTTATATGCAAAACTGTCGCTATGCCCGTGTTGTTTTCTCCGAGGCAAGAGTAACGGTAACCTAATGCTGCTGCTTCTTTAACAAGCAACGATAAAACAGTCAACAGTAAGTTAGCCTATAAGAAACATCAGAGCAGCAATAATCACAATTAAGTGTCCAATAGCGACACCATTTCACAGCTTCAAAAGAGCTTTGTGTAGAGTCCGTTTACCGTTACATTAACCCATACAATTTGTATTACGCATTTCCTGAACACGTACTTGCTAAGCAAACACTTTATATAAACAAACTACTAATCTATAAAACACAATCGGTCTTCTGACCTCGTTGAAGGCGGTGAGAGTGCGCGCGCGCGCGCGGCCGGGGCTCTCTTTCTCTGCTCGTTCTTATGCGCCCTGTCCACTGATCTAAATAATTCGTTGTTACGACGACTTTGTTCCCTCGTTTTAATAAATCGTGGACACGTTGAACTAATTCCCTCCCTCGTTTTGATTTAACGAATGACAACGTGGCCACAATATAGTGAAACGAGGGAACAAATTAGTATAACGTGCTGAGGTATTATTAATTTGTGGCCACTAAACAATATTCACCTGAATATTCACCTATTCACAAAAATATAGGTCTTTAGCATTCACTATATAATTAATAGTATCAAACTGTTTTTCTTACCTGTGAAGATAGCTCTTCAGAGAAGGCCGACTAGTGTTCTCATACAGCTTTTTATTACTTTTGCAAAGAAATTGCCGTTTTTTAATAAGCTGGAAAAATTTCTGATTTTAAACAAATACCCATTTAAATGCTTAGGATGTTTGCGTTGTGAGAATGTACAGGGATACTTTAGATTTAAAAACTGTGTCTCGTTAGGCAATGTTTTTTCAGTCAAATCATAAAATTTCCTATTGATTCAATAGAACGCGTGAGCTCACTAGGGAATACCAATATGGCGGCGCGGTGGCTTCACTGTTTATGACGTCATGAGCTATCCAGTCATTCTATATAGATCAGTGGGTAAAACGCATTTTTTCGAAGGCTTGATTGTGTTTGTGGGGTGCACTGTAACATGTGTTCATGCTTTGTTTTTTAAAAATTGCATTTTTCATATAGTTTACCTTTATTCTACACTGCTCTGTCCCTCCTTGTAAAAACGGTCTGATGGTTTCCGGGTTCTATGAAGCCAGTCCCTCAAAACTACGCAATGGGCTCAGATTGGTTAGCTGGCCCAGTGTGTTGTGATTCGCTAACCATCTAGTGCACATTTTCTGGAAACGTCACGCCCCGTACCTTGCTTTGGTGAATTATAAACAATGGCGTCAAAAAAAAAAACAATCGGACCCGGGGAAACGTTAGTGAAGATGATCGAGCAGAACCTGATCAAGAACGGCTGTTAAACGACGTTTCAGAAAGGTTTGTTTTTTGTTGTTCTCTCATTACTTTTTAGATACGCTGTTATTTAATTGTACTAATTATTATAGAAAAAAATAAGCGTTTTAAACAAGAATTTCATATAGGCCTAATCGTTCTAACAAATTATACTACAGTCCTCAAAGGGATTTTTTTTTTAGTAAAGACTGCGGATCTATAGTGATCGTTTCTGACTGTATGTCACCGTTACTTTTGTATTTTTAGAACGATTGTAGCCAAATATCTGTCGCCAGAACTATTAACCCAAAACGAACACTAAACGGCTGCCAAATCAAACACAGAACCATGTTTAGCATGCCTGTAGATAAACAAGCATGTAGATAAACATAAAAGCTCTAATCAAAGAATAATTTACACTAACTTCAAGTTCGCTGTTGTGAGAAAAAAAAAAGTTTGTAAGGTTAGGTGTTTGTCAGATAACGTTAGAATGAGCATTTAACAAACCAGAAGAGCCAAACAGCATTGTCATTTGTTTACTTCCTTGCTACAATGTACAATTAACAATACAAACTTTTACAGGAAAACACCTCTAGAGACGAAAAATAAATCACACTTACAGGTTGTGGCTCGTAAACAAAAGCTTCTGTTTACTATTCATTTCCTTCTCTATGAGCCTCTAGACAGTTAACTTGGTGTGATATCGTAGTGCTACGTCACACGTAGGCTCACTATTGGCCGACGCTGGTCATGTGTGTGATGCGTGTGACGTACAACAACAGAAGTGCTGCGCTGTTAAACTAGTGAACTGACTCGAGGCCCACAGAGAAGGAAATGAATAGTTGAAATAAAGTCGTTATTTTTGTTTTTTTTGCGCACAAAAAGTATTCTCGTCGCTTGATAAACTTAAGATTGAGCCACTGTAGTCACTTGGACTATTTTAACGATGTCTTTAATAACTTTTCGGGGCCTGCAAGTTCAATCCCTGAAGAAGCCTATGGAGGAATGATCCAGCTCTCAGATTTCATCAAATATCTTAATTTGTGTTCCGAAGATGAACGAAGGTCTTACGGGGTTAAACAACATGAGGGAGAGTAATTAATGACAGAATTTACATTTTTGGGTGAACTATCCCTTTAATAGTAGTGGCTGAAGTGTTCATGTATTAATTAGGGATGTTAACCGATGACCGTTTGACAGATGGTTGACCGTATCAACGTTAACCGATCAAAGTTGTCAGTAGTCGGTTTAAAAAAAAAAAAGTGATCTCTAAATTAGGTTATTATAGACAGTGGACTAAACGCTACTTCAGTTAGCCATCTCATTCCAAGATATTTTTGTGTGAAGTGAACAAATCCCTCACACTCAATTTTTCATAACTCGCCTGTTTGTGCTTAATAAACCAATAAAAACATGTGGCGCGAGGTCACAGCGTTTGGGTTCGCGCGCTCACAAGGTTTGCGAAAAGTAAAGGCTACAGGCTAAAACACTCGAGGTTAGAGCCAGGGGAGATGACAGGATTAAGCGTGCAAAGAAAAGTAGTGTGTGGGACAATTTCACCAAAAAGAATGTCAGAGATGTAAGTTGCAACTTGTGTGATACAGTGCTTAAATACAGAAGTACATCTATGATGTATCACCTGAAAACGCGACACCCGCATTAGATTTGGAAATACATTACATCTACATTTTAGTGGTAACAGATAAGGTGATGATGATCATCGTCTTTATTATTGTTAGCACTAACGATACCTCAAACTAAAGCGGCGTCTCTTTGGAGCTGTCATTTTCTTAAATGAGCCGCGGCAGTGTTTCAAATGAGCTTCTAACGCTAGACTAACGCCTTTATTTTCAACGCGATCACCTTGTACCCAAAGCATTTCGAAACTAAGGAGCCATTTGTCCTCCGATTACATACAAGCTCCTCGGCGCCGCGTTTGCGGGACTCATGTTTCGCGCTGTAGGGGATTTTAAAAAAAGGGCGGCGCCGGAGCAGTGTGTGTGTGAGCAGGGGGCAGTGTGTGTGAGAGCTGGAGGCAGAGCGGCAGAGAGATGCGACAGAGTTGCGAAATTGCAGGCGCGGCTCGAAGGCTGTTATTTCAAATAGCGTGGCATATTTTAAACTAATCGGTTAACCGGTTTCAACCGGCTAATGAGGCTCGGTGGTCGGTCAAGAAATTTTTTAGTTTTCGCCATCCCTAGTACTAATTAGTCCTACATAGTTGCTTATTAATGACAGACCATTATTCTAAAGTGTTACCGAATATTATGTTATGATGATCTATAAATAGTGTTTCAGGGGGTGGAGTTTATGTAAATTTTAGGGTTTGTGATGTCACTAACCATGAAGAAGCTCATTGTAGTTCCTACCAGCCGTTTGTTGTAGTCCTTTAAAGGATATATTTTATTTTACAGATATCGCTTTGTTGCTGTTTGAGCATAAACCACATCTGCACACACTGACTAAAGTTAGAAAAGTGTAATCATAAAATCCCCTTCATCTGTCCTCTCAGGGGTGTGTTGTGTTGGAGGATTCGGAGAACGTCTCTCTTCACGCTCCGAGAGGATCCGCCAGCATGAAGAGCAGCGAGAAGGGCATCGGGCAACAGGTGTACAAGTTCCGCTTCACACAGGTGACCAGTACACACACTTCTACAAGTTCCGCTTCACACAGGTGACCAGTACACACACACACAGGTGACCAGTTCAGCTACACACACAGGTGAACCAGTTCCCAAAAAAGGCGCAGTGGTTTCTGCAATTGGGTCGGTTCATGTTCACTCCTTAAAGAACCGCACCAGAGTTGGTTTGTACGGGTCGAGAGCTCCTCTCCTGCTGGGTCACGGGTGTGTTCGGGCTGCACGAGTGCGATCACGGTTCACTCCGGCCCAAAACCTCTGCTCCAGAGGGGCAAACCAACTTGAGTTTGGTTCAATCGCAAACAAGGTGAAGTTGTATGATTTCTACATGTGTATCTGAATGCACACTGAAGGGAACTGGCTTTAGGACCCAGCGGAACAGCTCGTTTACTCCATAGAGATATAACCCGGCTAGAGTCATGAAATATCATGATCTATTATTTTCCACACGAGGTCAAAGACGCCCAATGTAAGATATTTAGAGCTGAATTAAAAGGTTTATGCATGAAATTGTGAGTTATTTTGAATTTAAGTTGAAAGAGTGAGTAATGTGCTTAAATGACTATTTATTTAATAAATCCAGTAGTTTAAAGGTAAATAAGATTAAAAATAATAATCTCCCAAAAAATTGCATTTAAAAAAGACAAAATATTATCAAAATAAAATAAGCTTTCTGAAAAAAGTGTAATGTAGTGCTGTGTGTCCCGCGAGGGAAGGCTGAGTGTGTAAAGGTGTGTGTGTGTGTGTGTCCCGCGAGGGAAGGCTGAGTGTGTAAAGGTGTGTGTGTCCCGCGAGGGAAGGCTGAGTGTGTAAAGGTGTGTGTGTCCCGTGAGGGAAGGCTGAGTGTGTAAAGGTGTGTGTCCCGCGAGGGAAGGCTGAGTGTGTAAAGGTGTGTGTGTGTCCCGTGAGGGAAGGCTGAGTGTATAAAGGTGTGTGTCCCGTGAGGGAAGGCTGAGTGTGTAAAGGTGTGTCCCGTGACGGAAGGCTGAGTGTGTAAAGGTGTGTGTCCCGTGACGGAAGGCTGAGTGTGTAAAGGTGTGTGTCCCGCGAGGGAAGGCTGAGTGTGTAAAGGTGCGTTTCCCGCGAGGGAAGGCCGAGTGTGTAAAGGTGTGTGTGTGTGTGTGTGTCCCGTGAGGGAAGGCTGAGTGTATAAAGGTGTGTGTCCCGCGAGGGAAGGCCGAGTGTGTAAAGGTGGGTTTCCTGCGAGGGAAGGCCGAGTGTGTAAAGGTGTGTGTGTGTCCCGTGAGGGAAGGCTGAATGTGTAAAGGTGTGTTTCCCGCGAGGGAAGGCTGAGTGTGTAAAGGTGTGTGTGTGTGTGTGTGTGTCCCGTGATGGAAGGCTGAGTGGGTAGAGGTGTGTGTCCCATGAGGGAAGGCCGAGTGTGTAAAGGTGTGTGTGTGTGTGTGTCCCGTGAGGGAAGGCTGAGTGTATAAAGGTGTGTCCCGCGAGGGAAGGCCGAGTGTGTAAAGGTGGGTTTCCTGCGAGGGAAGGCTGAGTGTGTAAAGGTGTGTGTGTGTGTGTCCCGTGATGGAAGGCTGAGTGGGTAGAGGTGTGTGTCCCATGAGGGAAGGCTGAGTGTGTAAAGGTGTGTGTCCCGCGAGGGAAGGCTGAGTGTGTAAAGGTGTGTGTCCCGCGAGGGAAGGCTGAGTGTGTAAAGGTGTGTGTCCCGTGAGGGAAGGCTGAGTGTGTAAAGGTGTGTGTGTCCCGCGAGGGAAGGCTGAGTGTGTAAAGGTGGGTTTCCTGCGAGGGAAGGCTGAGTGTGTAAAGGTGTGTGTGTGTGTCCCGTGATGGAAGGCTGAGTGGGTAGAGGTGTGTGTCCCATGAGGGAAGGCTGAGTGTGTAAAGGTGTGTGTCCCGCGAGGGAAGGCTGAGTGTGTAAAGGTGTGTGTCCCGCGAGGGAAGGCTGTGTGTGTCCCGTGAGGGAAGGCTGAGTGTGTAAAGGTGTGTGTGTCCCGTGAGGGAAGGCTGAGTGTGTAAAGGTGTGTGTGTGTCCCGCGAGGAAAGGCTGAGTGTGTAAAGGTGTGTGTGTGTGTCCCGTGAGGGAAGGCTGAGTGTATAAAGGTGTGTGTCCCGTGAGGGAAGGCTGAGTGTGTAAAGGTGTGTCCCGCGAGGGAAGGCTGAGTGTGTAAAGGTGTGTCCCGCGAGGGAAGGCTGAGTGTGTAAAGGTGCGTGTCCCGCGAGGGAAGGCCGAGTGTGTAAAGGTGTGTGTGTGTGTCCCGTGAGGGAAGGCTGAGTGTATAAAGGTGTGTCCCGCGAGGGAAGGCCGAGTGTGTAAAGGTGTGTGGGTCCCGTGAGGGAAGGCTGAATGTGTAAGTGTGTGTGTGTCCCGTGAGGGAAGGCTGAGTGTATAAAGGTGTGTGTCCCGTGAGGGAAGGCTGAGTGTGTAAAGGTGTGTCCCGCGAGGGAAGGCTGAGTGTGTAAAGGTGTATCCCGCGAGGGAAGGCTGAGTGTGTAAAGGTGCGTGTCCCGCGAGGGAAGGCAGAGTGTGTAAAGGTGTGTGTGTGTGTCCCGTGAGGGAAGGCCGAGTGTGTAAAGGTGGGTTTCCTGCGAGGGAAGGCCGAGTGTGTAAAGGTGTGTGGGTCCCGTGAGGGAAGGCTGAATGTGTAAAGGTGTGTTTCCCGCGAGGGAAGGCTGAGTGTGTAAAGGTGTGTGTGTGTGTGTGTGTGTGTGTGTGTGTGTGTGTCCCGTGATGGAAGGCTGAGTGGGTAGAGGTGTGTGTCCCATGAGGGAAGGCTGAGTGTGTAAAGGTGTGTGTCCCGACTGCAGATCTTCGGGCCGGACCGCTCCCAGACCGAACTCTTCACCGGCACCATCCGCTCGCCGCTGCTCCAGTTCCTGCACGGCACAAACGCACTGGTGTTCTGCTACGGAGTCACCAACGCTGGGAAAACACACACCATACAAGGTGAACTAAACACACACTCTTCTGATGCGCTCCAGTCCTCCGGAGATTCCTGAAACCGTGTTCATGAGGTCGTGTGTAAGAGTGCTTTCTCTTAATTACACTAAAATACAGTAAGGTTCTTAATCTACTTCCAGAAACACAGAAATGTGCATCAGGTGTCTGTTTTTAATTATAAAATGTAACGAAGTTTACAGTGTCTTAAATTAAACATAAAACAATAATTTATGAAGACACCGTAAACTTTATTGCTACAAATTATATTAATGCTATCATGTCCTGTGTGGGCAATGCGCTTACTTCGTTGTAAATTCTAGTAATATCACGGCTAAATGCCTTAAAGTTTTGTGGTTTTCCGTATATTTCTCTCTTGCCGCGTTTCCATTACCCTTCAAATTGCGCAAATTGAAATTGCGAATTGAATATACGCCTAATTGAAAAGCGTCAATTTCGCAAAACTCAAAAGTTTTTATGCTCTCGTGAGGCGGTTTTTCAGGCAATTTGAAAAATAAATATTTTGCCAAACTGCAATGGAAACAGCGCATTTACAGTCACCTGACGTAGAAGACGCGTGTTTAAAGACAAAAGAATTACAGGAATACTGGATTCTAAACCTCAAAGAAATGTCACAATCAAGACCTCGAAGCAGAAATGAAGGTGAAACACCCAGAAACTCCTCATATGAGCCGCTCACAGTATAAGAGTCTTTCCTTGTCATTAATGTTGGATAACACATACATGTGCGTCTCCTTTGATTATTAATAATGGCCAGTGCAGCGGCTGAGATATGTCAGAGAATGTGTAATAAGGGGAGAACTGTCACTCGCAGTAAACTTACGGCTTCTGAACTGGTTGCAGTTCCACTCCGGCTCCATATGAGGGCGCTCACAGAACGAGTGCAGAATGAATGGAGGTCTATGGAGCTAAACCCCTCAATCCACTTTTCTCAGGATATAATTTGTCTAGTAATTTGAATGTTGTATTTGAAAGGAGATGCAAATAAATTAATCATTGCTGGGTGTTGGATTTCTTTTTTTTAGTCACTTATTGGACATTTTAAAAAACTTAAAGCAATGACGTCATACACATCGTTCCACCAGTGATACTGCTTTACGGCAATCCTTCAGTCACTTTGGTGCTTTCGCGCTCTGCACTTTCTTTTCATCGACAACACCGCTGACAGGTAAATACACGTGCTAGAAGAGTTTTTGTTTTGTTGTTTTAAAAGACCACGCCGAAAATACACACACACATTCTGGTCCTGCTTCGGATGCCACGATGCCATCAAGCGGTATCTCTGGTCGTAACAGTCCTTCACTGACCAATCAGCGTTCATTAGCAGAATGCTAGCGTGTAATGGGCAACAACAACTCAACCTGTAAGAAATCGAAAGGACATAAGTACTCGTTCATTCAACTTTCGACCTATAACCCATTTTGAACTTGCAAAACCTACAATCAAATCTGAGATTTCTCAACGGCAATCGGGTGAAAGACAAATTTAGCCGTCTAGCTCCATAGACTCCCATTCATTTTGCACTCAGGGCGATCGCCCCCCAGTGGAACTCTGGTGGAACTACAACCAAAATTCGGTACAATAGGACTTCATAGGGTGTGAACAGGCTTTCCGTAGACGGGCTCTGGATATACGTAAACCCACCAACGTCAGTCGCCATGACTTATCGCGAGAGGAAAAAATTACATTTTAGTAATTTCTCAATAGTATTTTGTCGACATTTAGAAAAAAAATCGCAAAAGTTTTGCGCAAATTCTGTAATGGAAACATAAAGATCTTAAAGACAATCCACTCGCATTTACGAAGTGGTGTTCATGTGCGTTACACTCGTAAATACGATCTTTACGATGTGACTTGAGTGCACCATTTGACGCATGTCCTCTGATGTCATCACATGTGAACGGCCCGTTCCAGGTTCCCCGCAGGACCCGGGGATTCTGCCGCGCGCGCTGGACGTGGTGTTCCGGCACGTGGCGGGCCGCCAGTACGAGCACGCGGACCTGAAGCCGTTCCTGAGCGCGGATGTGCAGAAACTGGACTCGGAACAAGTCAAAGTGGAGAAGAACGCCAAGGCGGCGCTTTTCAGCTCACTCAAAGAGGTGCGCGCTTCAGAACCGGCGGGTTAAGCCTGTTTTATGCTTCTGCGTCGAATCGACGGCGTACCCCCGCAGACCCCTCTGCGTCGCCGCGAACCCCTCTCCGACCCCTCCGCCGTAGCTCGACGTGCACCTCCAAAAATATTGTAACTACGCGTCGAGGCGACGCAGACCGCAAGGGCTGTGATTGGTCAGATCCACCGCGATGCAACGCAACCTGACGCAGAACCATAAAACGGCCACGACACCGTAGGAGTGACGGCGTAGCTACGCCGTGGAGTTGACGCAGATGCATAATGAGGCCTTTAGGCTCACAGGACCTTCCCAGAACATGTGTATGTAACGTTTGTTTGTGGTTAGCCAGGAACGTTTTTCGTTACTTTTGAACTTTTTTTTTTTTTTTTTTTTTTTTTTTGATTGCAGAACGTAACGTTTCCCTGACGTCCTATTAACCTTTTCATATTTATTTGACATTCTCCCGCATCACTCTCAGAAAGAAGGTACAAAAGCTGTGACTGGGGCGGTACTAAAGGGTGCATGTTGGTACCTAATGGTACCTATTCGCACCGAAAATGAACATATTAGCACCTAAAAGGAACACAAGTGTACCTTTTGAAAAGGTAATCCCCTAGTGACAGCGTTTGTACCTTTTCTCTGAGTGTATGGTGTAAGCGGCATGGAAGACGGATGAATAATCAGAACAAACCAGGTCTTGTTTTGAACCATTGTTTTTACTCAATATAAATAATCCGAGCACAAACCATCATATGGAGGATTATATAAAATTGATTTTGTAACTTTTATCCCTGTACCACAGTAACAGATTTTATAACTGACTTCAATACATTAAAAAAGGAATAATTATGTGACTGACTATAGGATTATTACGTAGTTTTCATACCGCTAAATTATCGGGACTCCTTTATTTTGGCCCGAAAAACTTAGTGTGATTTCAGAGAGATCGGAAACGTCTAATTGAAGAGAACATTATTTACTCTAGCTTATCAACCTCTATATTGAATTAAATAAATATATGAACGAATTTTAGTCAGCAAAACATTAAGTTAAGCGAGTGCACTTTCTGTGTAAGACTGAAGCGATGCGGATCAGGGCCGTGAAGTTACAAACACGCTCATATTTATGATTTAATTTTAACCATGAGGGAACATTCTACGTTATTACATTTGTCTCAATACTATTTGAATCTCTTTAGATGGCTCTTTAATGCTTGGCTAACTAGAAGACACTGGCCAGGTTTAATTGCACGGGTTGTGAATGATGCTGTTAATGTTTCTCGATCACTGCTGATGAACTGGTTCTGAGACTCTATCACGAGCTTGAGCTTGATCACGGTCTTCTCTCGTCTCAGGATCCTGAACCCTCAAGATCCAGCCGAAGCTCCAACTCCTCCGTCAACAGTTTGTCGTTTTCCAGTGTTTCGTATGACCATACAGGTATACGCGGTTACGATGGCTGTGTGTGTGTGTGTGTGTGTGTTTAAGCTCTCGCGTGTCTTCCAGTGGACAGTGCTGATGTCACGGCTGATGACGGACACTGCCGTTACTGCGTCTGGGTGGCGTTCTACGAGATCTACAACGAACACGTGTACGACCTGCTCCAGTCGGGCCCCGTCGGCAGAACCAGGAGACGCGCAGCGCTGCGAGTGTGTGAGGACGGCACCGGCAGCTCCTACATCAGGGGTACGGTCCTCACGGGAGGAGTGTGTGTGTGCCTTTAACCCTCCGCTGCTCTTCGCGTCGTCACTAATTACTTATTTAAACTTTTTTTTTGAAACTTTTTTTTTTCAATTAAATTAATGTACCATTTTAGTTTGCTCATGTTTTTTTTATTTTTTATTAGTATTTTTAGGGTATGTTATGGTACTAAATATTTTTGCTGTATTTGTAATCCATTTATTCACTTTGAGCATAGACCTGAAAATTAAATTTCCAGCTTAAACTGCAGTAAATCTAGAATGCTGTAAAGCACAGACTGAAGTTTGATCTCTTTTCAAACACGACACTTGGCAGATTATTGCTGAAATGAGAAGTTTTAAAAAAGTGAACGTAATTTTTTACGTTTATAATAAAATTTAGTGTTTTTCGCACATTTTTCATATGAAATATATATTTTCAAAAACATGTTTTACTCTAAAACTGCGCGAATCAATGCCATAAATCTAAACCAGTTTCTAAACAAAATTTGAGGTTGATATCTTAAATGAGCGTTCAGTGAGATGTTTTGTTTGTCTGCAGTACCGAACGCTTCCACTAGAGGAAATTCAGCTCTCATTCATTTCTAGTGCGCGAGGAGCACTATTGTTTGTGTGACTATTGTTTACAGAACATTTAACCTGTTCGAATCATGTCCATGATTGTTTTGTTCACTAAGTGACAAAACCTTCAAGTTTCGTACCTTTCCGATGAAGGAAAAAATGCTAATTTTTTTCAAATTTCAGTCGAAAATGACCGCAGAGCACCAGAGGGTTAAAAGTCAAGTCACCTTTATTTATATAGCGCTTTTTACAATACAGATTGTTTCAAAGCAGCTTTACAGAGATAACAGAAAAATAATATTGTAATAATTGTTAAATGCACACTTCAGAGTCCTTTAATTTTAAGTGTCGTTGTAGATTTGCGATGGGTTAATGTGCAGAGCGCAGAGGAGGCCAGTAAAGTGCTGCGCGTGGGCAATAAGAACCGAAGCGCAGCCGCGACCAAGATGAACCAGTCGTCCAGCAGAAGGTCATTATGAGTCTGATGTCATGGGTCTGATTAGTGCAGAATATACATTTGCATGCAAAAGCAAAACCTTTGTTCTGTTTTACAGTCACAGTATCTTCACCATCAAACTGATACGCCTCGACGGAGAAGATGTTCAGGGACTGTCGGAGTAAGTGAACTGTAAAACATGATCAAGGACATATGAAAACATATTTTTACATTGATATATCTCTTAAGAAATGTTGAAAATTGCTTAACTTATTTTGATAAGTTACACAAAGTCAGTTTAATGTAATTAAGGTTGAAATGGCTTAAACATCCAAGTGTATTGTACTTAAATTTAAAGTCCCACTGTAGTCATTCATTTTATCCCTTTACTCTTAAATCACCAAAATGACATTTAAAATTTTTCCTTTATTTCTTTATGCCTTAATATCTTGAATGTAACTCGACACCCTTGCCCATTTAGTATGCGCGGTTCTATGAATATGCAAATGAGCCCCGCCTCCACTCACTCACTCACTCAGAGATCCACTCGTTGACGATCACACGTTGATCTGATTGGTTACAAGGTAGTTTGTGACGTCAGAAACACCAGTGATTTCAAACCGTGTTTTTGAGACTGTCTTTGGTTCACTGCAGTTTTAAGGAGAAAATACTCAGCAATGCTGTCGACTTATGAATTTACACATGGTTTGTCTTAAAGCATATTAAAAACACCACATAGACATATAAACATTTAAAAGCTGGATTTTCACCACAGGGGGACTTTAAACAAAGCAATTTTCAACATTTTATGTTATACAAAATTCAAGTAATTAATCAATGTAATTTAAGTAGAAATAACTAAATCCAAGTTTATTGTACTTTAAAAATTCAGTGAAGCGAATCTGTTTTGAATGTTTAATTTCTTTTCTGGCATAAAGTCTTTCACTTTGCGACTTGGCCGGCTCGGAAAGATGCAACAAAACCAAAACGTTTGGGGAGCGTCTGAAGGAAGCTGGAAACATCAATAATTCGTTGCTGATTCTGGGCAAGTGTATCGCGGCGCTGAGGAACAGCCAGAGTCACAGGTACTAGCGTTCGCTAACGCCCCTGAGCTGCGGGTGTACGGTCGTGTGTTCATGTGTGTCTGATCCTCGAAGGGTGAAGAGTTACGTGCCGTTCCGCGAGAGCAAACTGACCCGGCTCTTCCAGGGCATGTTCTGCGGGCGAGGACGGGCGTGCATGATCGTCAACATCAACCAGTGCGCCTCCACTTACGACGAAACCCTCCATGTGATGAAGTTCTCTGCTGTCGCCAAGCAGGTTTGGGAGTCAGAGTTCATATCAAACACTGGTTATGATGCTAGTAATCAGTTCGGCCATTCAGAACTTCTACTAGCCAAAACTAAGAAAGAAATAAACCAGATTATATATATATATATATATATATATATATATATATATATATATATATATATATATATATATATATATATATATATATATATATATATAATTTTGGATTTCATACATTTCTTCAAACAAAATCCCGTCACCAGCATCTCCTCTTTCATCCTCAACACAAAATGTGTTTTAGGTGGACCGATTAATTCAGTACAAAGAAAAGACTTTTGATTGTTATTGTCCAACATCCTACATTGTTTTGATGTTCTGATAACCAAATGCTTTTTAATCTTCGCTATTGCTTTAATGTAAATGAACAAGCGTGCCATTGTGTGACGCGTAGTGACGTGTGTGTGTTCAAGTAAGCCATACGCTGTATTTAAAATGATGAATCGCAAGTATTTGCGCTAAATCTGCACAGATTTGGTTTACCTGAACTTATCCAGAAAAGTGAGTAAACGATGATGATGATAATAATAATAATATGCCAAATTGGCTCGTGATCTGACAGCATTTCCCGCCACAGCTGATATTACTGTATGTGGCGTTTTGGCGTGTGTTAATTTCAAACCCTGATCATAACGTTTTTACCATTATGGGAACTCGAGGTTGTTGTACGGCTGGTTTATAATGTCAGGTGGCATGACTGATTATGACTATCTGTAACCTTATGATTCACAAAGCCATTGACCACGTCAACTAGTGACGGTCGATTTCGAAGCTTCTGAACCTTTTCCAATCATTCATTTGGAACCAGTGATTCAGTGTGTACCAAACTACCAAAGTCATGTGATTTCAGTAAACGATGCTTCGTTACGTCATAACCAGTGTTGCCAATTTACAGACTTTTGTCACCTAGATTAGCGACTTCTCAGACCCATTTTACATCTTAAAAAAAAAAAGCGACTAGCGACGTTTTGGATTGCTGGTGAACACTGTCAGTCACTAAATCAAAACCGCTTTATTGGACATTCGGCTTTATGATATATTAAAATTTATAGTGTGTGAGCATGGAGTAGGAGAGAAAATGGATGTAAACTTTCGACAGTTAGCGCATTACGCCATCTAGCAACATTTAGCGTCTTTTTGAGCAAGCTTTAGCTACTTTACATTGATATGTTTCCAAATGTCTGATTCACTGCTAGAGGGTAATGATCTCTGTGTGGACCCATGAACCAGTGTCTATATGATTTTCACCTGATCTCAAATCAGTTTTATACATTTGAAGACATTTAATGGCATAAGAGTTGAAGTTCAGTCTCTAACTGGTCTGATTAGCCAAGCTCTTCATAAACAATGCAAGCTCTACAATTTAATAAAATAACAGGTATTATAGAGACACTTCATATTTAGTGGTATAAGATGATTTGTTAATTGCATTTAACAGATGTAAGCTTTAATGAAACTGGTTTGTAAAAGCTGTTTTCGCTGCATTTACACTGTTCTGCCCAGCAGGGGTCGCCAGCGAGCAGAGCTTCCATCAGTGAATCATTTTGCCAAAGCAATTCAATTGATTCAAAGTTTCAAAGCCTCATTTCTCCCATTGCCCGTGTCATCTGTGGTCTGGGTGTATGTCAGGTGTTACAGGTCATGCCTCAGAGATCAATCGAGTCTCTGGCTCCACGTCTGGTGGGTCTGGATGGGAAGCCATTGCTGAGGAATGGAGTGATTGATGACCAGGCTGTGGACGAGTATCTGTCCGAGGAAGAGTTGCTGGACGGAGATGAGGCCGACGTGTCAATATTACCCCAAGAGGTGCTTGAGCTCTACTTACACATGATGCGCAATGCTCACACTGCAAACACACTTCTTACTTAGTGTTTTTGTCTTGTTTCCAGTCCAAATATCTAAATATTCTTAAATCAAGAGGTCTTTACTGAAGTAGTAAAATGCCATGCGTTATGTCCTGTTTATGTCAAGATTAAGCGCTATTAAAAAAAAGCAACATTATCTGCCAATGGGGTAAGAAAAATAATCTTAATTAAATGAACAAGGTTATTTTTCTTACCCCATTGGCAGATAATGTTGGTTGTTTTAAGCAACATTACTAAAGTAGTAAAATGCCATGAGATGTCTTCTGGGTATATCAAAATTAAGTGAATATCTCTTCAAGAATTTAGATTTTTGGTCCGGAAACAAGACAAAAATACTAAGAAAAGCATTTTTTGCAGTTTGCCACATGTTTCTGTCTTCTCTTGCAGGATTTGTTGAACTTGGTGGAGAGCTTGCGCTCAAAGCTGATGGCGGAGCGCAGGAAGAATCTTCTCCAGGAGATTCAGATCCGAAAGGAGATGGGAGACGCGATGCTGCAGCAGATCACGGAGACAGAGGAGCTTCACAGGTGATGACTGAAGCTAGTCGCCGCAACCCACCCGGGCCGGCCGAAGCTAGTCGCCGCAACCCACCCGGGCCGGCCGAAGCTAGTCGCCGCAACCCACCCGGGCCGGCCGAAGCTAGTCGCCGCAACCCACCCGGGCCGGCCGAAGCTAGTCGCCGCAACCCACCCGGGCCGGCCGAAGCTAGTCGCCGCAACCCACCCGGGCCGGCCGAAGCTAGTCGCCGCAACCCACCCGGGCCGGCCGAAGCTAGTCGCCGCAACCCACCCGGGCCGGCCGAAGCTAGTCGCCGCAACCCACCCGGGTTGGCCGAAGCTAGCCGCAGCAACCCGGGCCGGTGGAGCTTCACGTTATGAAAGAAACTTCCACCTCCATTGGGTTGTATTATGAATTAAGGCCAGACAGTTTGAAGTCAATTTGTAAAAGGAGACTACACGCCTGCGCACTTATATTCAAATACGCATGCTTGTATACTAAACACGTGATGCGCATGTGCATGACGTCTGCGCTTTCACATTTGCGTTTAAGTTTGCACTGAATTCTTATTTTATTTTTCAACGCTTGCACCTTGTAACCGATTTCAAGGTTTGCGTCCTCGAGCTCCAAACACTGTTGTGCGGATGAGCGGCCGGAACACATTAAAAGCTTTTTGTTAGAACGGTGTCGTGTTAGCGGCCCCTAAGTTAATAACTAATGAAGTGAATCAATCAACTAACTTTATCTGACAATAACTTTAATCTAGAGCCGCTGTAAAGCCTAAACAATCTGTTACTGTAATTTCTATTATCACTGTAAAGCTGCTTTGAAACAGTCTATATTGTTAAAGCGCTGTATAAATGGTGACTTGGCTTTAACGGTGTTTTAGTCGTCAGCTGATGGACCTGAAGGAGAGCTATGAGGAGAAGATGGACAGCACGTTCGAGATGTATAAAGAGGCGTTGAAAGAGCACGCGTACCAGTGCGCTCTCGAGAGACTGGAGGAGGATTACATCCCTATAGAGGAATACAGCGAAGAGCAGGAGCGAGTCAAGGCACGCGCACACACACACACCTTTACACCTATGCACACCTTTACACCTATACGCACATCTTTACATCTATATGCGCACACCTTTACATCTATACGGGAAGGGTTGAGCAGTCAAGCTTTTGTTTGTTTTCGCAGGTCAATTACACCGATTCGCATTGAAGGAGGGGTTTCTTTTAAATGCTTGTGCGCTTCCAACAGTGTAACAATCTAGTTGCATTTATTAAAATTTACAGATTTTATTATTATTAGGGTTCAAGCACCAAAGACAAGTAGACACTTATTGTTATCGGTAGTGTTCTTATTCCTCCGCTCTGGAAGTCTGTGGCAGCCCATAGAAAGGCTTGATGGAAAATTATGAAATTTGGCACACTGATAGAGGACAGTCTGAACTTTAACCACAGCGATTTTGGAGTCTCTAACTTAATCCCTCTAGCGCCACCAGCTGTACAAATTGTCACTTTGTTAACTTTTGAAATGTAAGGCCTAGAAACAAACTTCTGATTTCTTCAAGATGATTTGATTGCGCACTATGACGTCAGTTTTCGCCACTTGAATTTTCCAAAAACAGTACTTTTTCAAACTCCTAGACTGTTGCTCTGATTTTCTCACAAATTGAGCCAGATCATGCCAACAAAGTTATGGAATTAAAGTTAATTTGTCCAACTTTTTTCGAAAGATGCACGAACGAATTCGAAATGGAGCATGGCAAAATGGCCGTGAGATCTCTGCAACGTTTAGCGTATTCTGACCAAACTTGGTGTGTGTTATGAAAACCATGACCTGAGGTTACTTGCACAGTTTCGGCACAGTGCCACCTAGTGGTCAGAAGATATGCTCTTTTTAACTTCTGAACTCTTCAGCCAAAAATCACAAAACTGGTCCCTTTAGATTCGGTCTTTAGAGTCAAACAATGCCATTTTGGGCATTTACCTTTTGGAATTTTCTCTTAAAAGCAATCTTTTATAATGCATTACCATATCATTATGAAACTGCATTCGTCACCGTGCCCTGAAGCTAATCAAAACGTTTCGGGGCAGTACTACCTTGTCAAACGTTATAATGAAATTTTAAATATGCTAATAGCGTTTGATTTTTGCCTATTGTAAAAACTGGTCTTAATAGTTTCCTTGGGTCGTGCCGAGAACATATACTAGTTTTGCCGTAGTATGCCAAACTTTCCACCATTTTGATTTTCTTTAAAAACCTACTTTTCAAACTCTTAGACCGTTTATCCAATTTTTACAAACATTTAATTGTATCATCTCCAGACCATGCCGGCACATTAGGCGTGATGCCAAAACGACTGAGGCTTTCTGTTATGCAATGCTAATGCAGAGTTTGGTGTCAATATGCCATTGTCACTTCACTCTGATCACACCACGTCAGTTTGGTCACAGCGCCACTTATTGGTGAAAAGTGATAAACCATTAAATCATTACTAATGACCATTTATAATTTTTCAGGAATTTAGCCTAAAATCATCTTAATGTCTTTAATTGCTCATTGTTGCATTTGTTCTGATGTTCCAGCCACTTCTCGTTCCTTGAGTTTAGCCTCTTCTTAATGCAGCGATTTAATCATTTATTTTAAGGCGCTAGAGAAACTTGTATTTGAGTTGGAACAGAGATGCCAGTGTTCTTGTCCTCAAGCCATCAAACAGGACAACTCTATGCAGGCAAGCCCACTGCCGTCCATAGACACAGGTATCGTGTGTGTAATCCTGAATTTTTTGTCCCTGAATAAATCATACTAAATGTTTTTTAAAAATGTAAAACTACATAAAGTTCTGTGACGGTTGTGTTTAGGGGTAAATATCTAATATACAGCTTGTACAGCATAAAAATAATTCTCCGTATGTGATCTCAATCAATGAATGTGCAGATGCAGAAAGGTATAAGATGCTGTACAAGGAAAAGTGTGCGGTGGAGAATCTGTGTGTTGAGAAGCAAGAGGTAAATGCACAACAGAGATGAAGAGATCATGAATCTGCTGCCGAAACCTCAGAGTTCCTGCTTGTGTTTTAGCTGATCGTGTCTCTCGAGCGGCGCATCAGCGAGCTTAACGAGACTCTTCAGGAAGCCGGCGAGAGCTATATGGAGAAACTTGCAGAAGTCCAGACTCTACAAAACAGACTCTCGAATCAGGTTAGGCCACTTGGATGAAACCTATGTGCTGAGCATAGACTGTAAAAAAATGTTTGTAGTGTGCGTGGCGTCACCCGTAGTGTTTCTGAAGAGCATTTTTGAAGCCCAAAGTGGGCGGAGCCATATTGGCCGTGCGTCGCTCCCGGATAAACGAAAACGGGCAGCGAGACTGATTAGCTGAGGTGAGGTGACGCTAACAGACAAACGGCTAGTAGTGACATCAGCGGCAATCCACCGGTCACTCAAGTGGCCACGCCCTTAATTATGCAGAACTATAAGGCATAATTTTATTTAAACGGATGAGTTATAAAAATATTCACCCCCTCACAGTCGCCATGAAGGGCAAAATTAGCTATATGGACCAAAACCACTTTCTTTTTCTGCTGTAAAGTTGGGCATTTTAACATTGTCTATGGGATTGAGTCTCTTCTGCAGCCGTTCTCTATTGGCCAGTCGATGAACTGCAGTTTAAGGCACTTTAGTGTTGGATTCAAGAGAGGGACTGGAAGGCTACGGCTTCCTAAAAACAGAACTTTTTATGGGTTTTTGGCCATTAATTTACATGACAATGGGACTTTGGGGGCCTAAAAACGCGAACTTTTTAAAACCACGTCTGTGTGAACTACAAAATGCAAATTAGTGGAAACGGTGACGTCATGTGTATTACTTATTACTGTTGTGTGTATATATGCACGTAGTGTTTCTTTACAAAGTGGCATCGCCACCTACTGGCCTGGCAGCAGAATACAGCGTTTTTAGCCGTTTCCGTGGATCTGTGTGAACTGGGATCATTTCACAAGGTCGTGTAAAGGTGCCCATAGAAACCGTTTCTATTCCCGTGACATTTGTTCTTGTTCCAGCCACAATGACAAACTATAGCCGTGTTTCCATTACAGATTTACGCAAAACTTTTTCTCAATGTAGATAAAAAATGATTACGAAATAACTGCGTTTCCATCTGTTTTTTTTTTTTTTCTTCAATAAGTCTTCTATGGGATTGAGTCTCTCCTGCAGCCTATTATACAATTCGCTATATAGACCAAAACCACTTTTTGTACCAGACTGTAAACATGTTTTTTTCTGCTGTGTAGTTGGGCATTTTAACATGCGAGTCTATGGGATTGAGTCTTTTCTGCAGCCGGTCTCTAGTGGCCAGTGGAGGAACTGCAGTTTAAGGCACGTCAGTGTTGGTTTCTGAGAGCTCTGTGTGTGTGTTGACAGGAGCAGAAAGTGGCGTCTTTGGAGAGTGATGCTAGCGCTCGAGAGCAGGAGATCGGGCGTCTGCGTGAGGAGGTCAAGCGTGCGTGTGTGTGTGTCGGGCCGTCTCGGGCGAGTGTGTGTGTCGGGTCTCGTCCGCGGTGTGGTCTTCTGCTCAACATTAAAGAGTCCATGACTCCTCAGTCTACTGGGAGTCTCTGCCGCACCATCAGAAAGTCTGTGAGAGCCACGACTCTGAGGAAGAAGCCCAGCTGATCATGTACTCGAGCACTGTGTGTTTGTTCAACGTCTCTAAGGTTTTTGTTTAACGTCTCTAAGGTTTTTGTTTGTGTAATAAAAGTATTTTAAAATCTTTCCACATTTTTTTTTTTTTCAAATCTCTGACTTTTTCCAAATTGTTAGTGATTCTGTAAGTGAGATTGGAACATTTGACCTAAGCCATTACCACAGAGCCAAAGTGACATCAGAGCACATAAAAATGGGTTCAAAAACAAGGATTCTGAAATCAGATTAGATCACGCTCTAAGATTGGGATATCTCTGATGTTTAATGTCCCCCGTAGTCGATTTATCCTTAACTCATCTTTGATCACCAAAATGACAGGTTTTTCCTTAAATGCCTTAAAATATCTTGAATGTAACTCGACACCCTTGCCTCATTTAGTATACATGGTTCTATGACTATGCAAATGAGCCCCGCCTCCACTCACTCAGCTCAGAGATCCACTCGTTGACGATCACACGTTGATCTGATTGGTTACAAGGTAGTTTGTGACGTCAGAAACACCAGCGATTTCAAAGCTGTTTTTGAGACTGTCTTTGGTTCACTGTAGTTTTAAAGAGAAAATACTCGGCAATGCTGTCGACTTACGCTTTAAGACAAACCATGTAAATTTATTTAAAAACACCACATAGACATTCCACAGGTGAAGTCATCCTGGTCCCAGCAGAACAGTGGATTTCAGAAACAAATGTAATTGTATTACTGAATTGTTTGTATAGTCTAAATATATGCATTTTTATTTTGGTTTTTATTAGTTTAACGGTTTTAGTAATGAAGAAATTAAGCATTTCTGTGAAGTAAAAAAGGATTTTGGTGCCATAAATAAATCCCCCAAATGTTACAACCCCAGCTTGTAACTGTTTCCTGTTATGATTGTAGTCGGTTTGCAGTTTTCTGATTGCATGTTTGCCATTCATCCCTGTCTAAAGTCTCTTGCTGCGTCCCAATTCACATGCTATTTACCCTTAATAGTATTTGAAATTAATGTTCCAAATCGCAGCATGTTGAAATGGGTTTTCATGGCGGATGTACGAGACCGACGGTTTGCACAGTGGTTTAGATCGAGTTTGAGAGATTAATAATCAGTATTTAACCAGATGAAAATATTTATTCAGCGTTATTTAATCTGCAACAGTCTTGTTAACTTTTGCAAAAGCTGGGCATCAACTTTTAAATGCATCATTATACAATTGCAAACACATGAGGAGAGGAAAAGACCAGGGGCGTGACTAGGATTTTCATTTTAGGGGGGCTAAGCCCCCAATGAGGGTATGATTTTTTTTTTAAATAATAAAAAAAAGTTAACAGTTTAGTTTAGGATCTAATGCTCACTATCAATTTCATTACCATGCAAAGGCAAGGTTTTATAATCACTGTGGTCCCAAATGTGAGGTAGGGCATATACAGGTCCTTCTCAAAAAATTAGCATATTGTGATAAAGTTCATTATTTTCTATAATGTAATGATAAAAATTAAACTTTCATATATTTTAGATTCATTGCAAACGAACTGAAATATTTCAGGTCTTTTATAGTTTTAATACTGATGATTTTGGCATACAGCTCATGAAAACCCAAAATTCCTGTCTCAAAAAATTAGCATATCATGAAAAGGTTCTCTAAACAAGCTATTAACCTAATCATCTGAATCAACTAATTAACTCTAAACACCTGCAAAAGATTCCTGAGGCTTTTAAAAACTCCCAGCCTGTTTCATTACTCAAAACCGCAATCATGGGTAAGACTGCTGACCTGACTGCTGTCCAGAAGGCCATCATTGACACCCTCAAGCAAGAGGGTAAGACACTGAAAGAAATTTCTGAACAAATAGGCTGTTCCCAGAGTGCTGTATCAAGGCACCTCAGTGGGAAGGAAAAAGTGTGGCAAAAAATGCTGCACAGCGAGAAGAGGTGACCGGACCCTGAGGAAGATTGTGGAGAAGGACCGATTCCAGACCTTGGGGGACCTGCGGAAGCAGTGGACTGAGTCTGGAGTAGAAACATCCAGAGCCACCGTGCACAGGCGTGTGCAGGAAATGGGCTACAGGTGCCGCATTCCCCAGGTCAAGCCACTTTTGAACCAGAAACAGCGGCAGAAGCGCCTGGGCTACAGAGAAGCAGCACTGGACTGTTGCTCATCTGCTGAAAAGCTTTATGGAGATGAAGATTTCATTTTTCAGCACGACCTGGCACCTGCTCACAGTGCCAAAACCACTGGTAAATGGTTTACTGACCATGGTATTACTGTGCTCAATTGGCCTGCCAACTCTCCTGACCTGAACCCCATAGAGAATCTGTGGGATATTGTGAAGAGAAAGTTGAGAGACGCAAGACCCAACACTCTGGATGAGCTTAAGGCCGCTATCGAAGCATCCTGGGCCTCCATAACACCTCAGCAGTGCCACAGGCTGATTGCCTCCATGCCACGCCGCATTGAAGCAGTCATTTCTGCAAAAGGATTCCCGACCAAGTATTGAGTGCATAACTGAACATAATTATTTGAAGGTTGACTTTTTTTTTTTGTATTAAAAACACTTCTTTTATTGGTCGGATGAAATATGCTATTTTTTTTAGACAGGAATTTGGGGTTTTCATGAGCTGTATGCCAAAATCATCAGTATTAAAACAATAAAAGACCTGAAATATTTCAGTTGGTGTGCAATGAATCTAAAATACATGAAAGTTAAATTTTTATCATTACATTATGGAAAATAATGAACTTTATCACAATATGCAAATTTTTTGAGAAGGAGCTGTAGGGGGGTTTGGGGTTTCCCCGAGAAAATGTTTATTTCTCTGATCTACATATGTGCATTTTAAGATGTTTTGAAGGCCAAAAAATTGGATAACAGCTTTAAAACCATGTCAGTGGGCAGCTGATTATTTTTCTCTCCTCATCAGGATCACACTCTTTTTGCCCTTTATCTTCCCCTCCTAAAGCTGAGCTTTGACTGATATAGGCTTTTCATTTTTGTCTGTCAGTGAAGAAAGTAAACAGAGTCAACTGATAGGTTGATTGTGCCTAATCTTTTTCTCAGACGCGTTTATTTACTGAAAGCTACTAAAGCTAGATAATTAAGTTTATTAAATGCATTCACAATATGTAGGCTACACATTCATTATTGATCTTATGCCTAATACAGGGCCGTAGACAGGGCTTTATAATCAGAGGTCCTAAATCTGAGGTTGGCAGGGGGTTCACATTTTTTATTTCTCTGATGTGCATTTCAAGACGTTTTTAAGACCCCCAAAAAGGATAAGAAATAGCTTTAAAACCATGTCAGTGGGCAGTAGATTATTTGTCAATACCTGCTCTCTCCTCATCTCCATCACTCTTTCTTTTTTTCTCAGTCTCTTCATCCCTTTCTCTTCCCCTCCTAAAGCTGAGCTTTTTTAATTTACTAAAGGCTACAATTTGTATTATATTCTCAATATGTACACATTCATTATTAATCTTGTGCCTAACATGATGAAAACGGCTTTGTTAATGTTTCTTGTCCCCTCACAATGACAATAAACTAATTATTACATTAGGCCTACACGTTACATAGGCCTATTTTCAGTTCAAAATGGCGAAAATAGACAAAACTATATTAGTTTGCCTGATTATTTTTTGTCATTCGTTTAACATTTATGACCCAAAAAAATGTCAAATATAAAATGTTAAGTTTAGCTACTTACATCTTATCTCGCACTCAGTGGCGCAAAAACTGTGTATGCGCTATACGCATAGGGGCGCCGCATCATCGGGGCGCCAAAGCGATGGTTAAAAAAAATCTAATTAATATAAGTTATATAAATTTATATAAAGTTATAAAAGTTAAATATAAAAAAAGTTATATACATTTTAAAGGACTAACAGGCTAGAGTAGCGGCGGCGCCCTCATAAAATTCCATTGACATAGAAGGGTAATATCGCGAGCGGGCGCGGGCGCGTGAGCGCTGAGGGAGCAGCACAATAGTGAGTTGTCGTTGAAACTCGAAAAAGATGGATAAAGCAAAAAAGCTGTCGGGGGCTAAAAATAGAAAAAGAAAGAGGCAAAGACCCACGACTGATCAACGCTGCATTTCTCCCCGAAACGGTAGGAAATTAAATTAAATTGAATGTGGAGGATTTTACTGGAAATTAATTTAAATTGAATGTGGAGGGTTTTACTGGAAATTAATTTAAATTGAATGTGGAGGATTTTACTGGAAATTAATTTAAATTGAATGTGGAGAATTTTCACTGACAAGATGATTGCCAGGGCAGTGTAAACGGTGACGGGACGCATAACTAGCCTATAAGCACTGAAAAAAGACGCATTTATTATGTAGCCTAGTTTGTACCAAATCTTATGCTACTCACTCACTCTTTACAGAACAAAACAGTAGCTAGGCCGTAGCATAGGCGGATTGATGATTGGGACCAGGCGGGTGTTTCCCTGGTTCAGGGTCTGGTGTCTTGTGGTTTAGTATGTTTTCAGTTCTGTTTAGTGACCGGAGAAACGAACGAGTTTGGAGTTTTGAATCAAATGAACCAATTGATTCGCTAAACGATTCGGCGTTTGGCGACCCCACACACCCCTGCAACCACACACACACACACACACCTGCAACCACACAGACACACCTGCGACCACACACACCCCCGCGAAACCCCCCACACACACCACCGCGAGAACAGTCAAAACATGCAGAACAACTGCTTTTACAAAGCTCACCGCAGACATAGTGGAACAATTAAAAATTTTGATTTTTCATTAAACTTTTAATTAGGATCTAAGTTCCACATATATATATTTTGTATATAATTTTTTTTTTTTTTTTGCTTTATTGTTTGATACACTAAATCCACACATTCTTTAAACAATTGACCATTAAGTGAACTTTTACTTTTTTGTTAACAAGGTTAATCTCATTTTCCGTACTTTTGCGTTTCCTGGTTGTGAAGCTCATATGAATATAGTGAAAAAGCTGAACTGTCCCACTAATTCCAGTTAACTGAACTCAACATGTTCATTCTAATAACCCTTTTCACCTTCAACAAGCTCATTTTAAATATTCATGCAGTCTAATCTCAAATAAAATGTATGAATATTCCACGTAACCACTTCATTAACTAAATGAAATGTGCATGATTACTATTCATTTAAAAAGCATTTTAATTAGTGTTATCGTGCACAGGGTATAACTTAAACTGGTGTGAGCAAAACAAACATAAAGACACAATCAATAATTCAACATCTTTAATGTCAAGATTTGTGTGGAAACTTCTGCTGCCACTAAGTGGATTTACAGTCTATGGCAGAGAAAGAAACATCTCCAGTTCATGAAAAAGAGGACAACATAAACACATACGTTTAACTGAACAAATTATTACATTTTGTTTTAAAAATGATTAATACACATCAGCTGCCATTGATTGAGGAGTCTCATTTTGACAACAGTACAAGTTTTTTGTGCGAATTGTACCGTACACAACACAGTCTTACTGTATTGAGCTTCTTCACACTCATATTTCATACATAGACTTTTGAAAGTAAAGGTTTCTTAATTGGAATCTATGGTTCTGTAAAGAAACTATAGGTTAATTCTATATAAAAAAGGTGGTGACACTTTATTTTGATAGTCCACTTCAGACACTCTACTGACTATAAGTAACTTTGTAAGTACATATCAGCTTATTCTACTAAAACTAACAGTCTACTAATACTGTAATAAGAGTTAGTTGACTTCTATTTGACAAGTTACTTACAGTAAGTAGAATAACTGAAGTGGACCATCAAAATAAAAGTTCCTCAGATGATTTAATTATTTTGTAGTATTCTTATTTATTCTTTGCACTATGAAAAAACAAACAAACAAAAAAGGTTATTTTAGGAACCCAAACCGGTTCTTCTATGGCTTTACTGTAAAAAACATATTTTTGGAACTTTATTTTTAAGATATAATGACTACTAAAATAACAAGTTTGTACAAATCTACCGTTTTCTTGACATTTCTAAAAAGCCTTGCATTTACAAATAAATAAATAAAATTTACAAACACAAATTTATTCTTGTTTAAAGTAAATGTGATATCTCCAACTTTCCCATAGTGGTCACAGGCAGCATGGTCACACAACATACACTGTCTGATGAATAGAAATCACATGAATATGCTTTGAGCATAAAAATTCATAAACTGTGGAGCCAGAGGGTGTTTAGCTGCCGAGGGACCATGACTGATACGTTACATTGAAAAAGACACTCAGTTTTGGTTTCAGGAGTGCAAGCTGAAGTTCGCTGCATTTAGAGCTTCAAAGATTAACGAACACGTCAACAGAAACAAGGCATGAGGATGCAACGCACTACAATAAATACTTCAATACAACACCAGCATGCACCCGTCCAGAAAGACCAATGCACCAGTTTATAGTGTTTACTTTGTGTCCGGTGCGGACAGACTCAACAGTTGTGTCGTGTCATGTCGAAACATTAGCCCAGTGCAGATGCAGTGTACAGATACTCTAGACAGTGTTCGCTATTCAATTGAATTCAATTCAATATTCAAATTAGCCTAATTTTACCTGACAAGAGCTGTGTTTGTGATGTTTTAGTTGGGGGAGGCGTGACACGCAATATTTGCAAATATGCTGTATTGTTTTTAATTCCACTAGATATGCCCTTTAAATAAACCATACATTTCACATATTTCAACAGGGCATCTTGCTTTATTAATATTTCTTATGAAATTCATAAATAACCAAACCTCAACAACATGAGGGCAGATCACTTGAGCTCAGCTGATAACGCTTAAACCGTGATCAAGTGATCGTGAATATTTCAATGAACAAATATATTTTTCTTTGATTTCTTTATCCTCTTTTTCTTTCCTTGCATCCTAGTTGATGGAAAAAAAAACAAGAATGCACAATTTGTGAAAGAGCTTGTCATGCAAATGAAGGCTGGAGAGTTGTTGCCCAGAGGGTTTTGAGCATAATCTCCGTTTATAATGTGCTACAGGGGTCATGATAAAAACTTGTTGATGCCATTCATTAATTGTCTTATTCTGGAGTAAAATTGGTGCCAAGAAGTTCAACTTTTAAAAAGGCATCTTGAGATCTTGCACATTTTTCCATTCCAATGCACTGCGTCTTGCATTTATTCAAAAACAAAAAAAAGCATTCTGTGTAAATGGTCTCTTTTGCCATTTAGTTCGCTGTAGTTCGTTCTGTCCGAATCAATCTTCCCTAAAGGCTAATCCACGGCTAGCACAGCGGCCACTGCTTTTCATCAGGGACAGACAGACTAGACCAGGGCTGGGCATCTCTGGCCCTCGAGATCATCCCTAATCAAACACACCTTCAGGGTTACTAGAATGCCACAGACGGGTGAGTTTGATCAGGGTTGGAGCACTGAAATACTACTATATTGAAATACTACGAACTGTGCATACTTGGTTGTAATATCACCTTAAACACATCTTTTTCAAAGTTCTGCCCACCAAACTTTGTTTGACAAATTCTTTAAGTAACCTGAAAGCTTACCCAACGCCAGTCTAGCATTTGTTCTTCTCAGTTTGAGTCCATGTTGGTTCATGTTAAGGTGAGGACTAATGATGATATAGTACAAATAAATTAATTTACACTCTGAAGCAAGTTTAGAGTATGGGGCAGTGTTGTCCACAAAACATATATATAATCTCCAGTGCATCAGGTTCTGCAGAGCGTCTTGTGACTTCAGTGCTTTGTCCTTTAGTTGGCTGGGTAACTACTGGAGGTGTAGTTTCTGTCATTGGATGCACCTTATTAGAAGGTGGTGTCAAGACAGATACAATGCTGTGTTTTTCAGCCCAACATTTAGGAGGCTCTGTAAGAGGACTAACCTTGTTCTCTGTTTTCCCCTCTGGAGTGTCAGTTTTTTGCTCATCTGGCTGTATCTCTGAATCATTGGCGTTTGGAAGGTGGAAGTATGTGAATGTCCTCCCTGGGCACCCAGTGTTTTCCCCTTGTTCTGTGAGAGACGAATCCTTGTCAGGTATGATAGGAGAAGGGCCAAATAGGGAATATGGAATATCCTCTTTCCCAGAATCCTGCTCTGACTTTACATGCTTGGGTGTGTCTTCATTCTCTGGACAAGATTTCAGACTCGTTTGGTTTTCCCTACATAACCAGCGACCCTTATCAATTAGGACTGCATCATTTGGTCCCATCCTGGCATTCAGAGTAATGCAATGCGTTGGCTCATTGAAGCCGTCTCTTGTGCTTGTGGCATTAAAGTAAGATAAATCCTGTATGGCATTTGTGTGAGCCTCATTGATTGAGGGCAGCCTGGGGGAATTTGTAGCTTTAAGGCCTTCTCTTTTCTTGACTTTGTGGGCTGAAGAAGATCTCTTCTCATCAGAACTAGATCCTTCAGAGCCTTGTCCATAAAGACGCTCAATAGTCCTTTTTACATAACCTTTGGCAATGGACAACTTGCATGGATCTTCCTCTTCTCTTGAGACATCTGAGGATTGGTGTTCTTTTTTGTTAGAAGATTCAAATTGGTATTCTGCCGAATCAGAACTTCTCGGCTGTGTCTGTCTCTGCTGTATGTCTGTAGTGTTCTTAGCAAGAAACATGTCTCTGATGGATTTCACTTTGTTGGTCTGAATGTGTACCTCTGAATCTTTTGGCAAAGCACTGTTTTTGGAATCATAGCTGAATGCTAATGAGGATGAGATTGAATCCATTGATGCCCTATCTGTGGTTCTGGCAATCTCTGCTGCCTCTAGATTTGGTGCATTGATGTGGTTCAAGAGCTGTTCGCCAAATGTTTGTGCTGTATTATAAGGCCTCTTACACACTGTTTTGTCCTGGTCTTGTAGACTGCAGATAAGCTTTGCAACAGTGCTTGCTATTTCTTCCTTAAAATGAATCTCATTTTCTTCAAACTGGGTGGCTTCATTAGACATCTCCTCAAAGGCCTCCTGGTAGATGGTGTAGCATTCTGGCGCTTCTAGGATCACTTGTTCCTCTTCTGAATAAGTCCCACTTTCCATAGACAAGTCTTGATGTTGTATTTCATCCACTTCTATATTTGATTCAATATGAACAAAATGAGAAATACCTTGCACCTCAGGTAATGCAACATCCCTCTCAGTCCTCTCTGTTTTATTGTGCAACTGATCTTGAGTTTGAATGGTCTGAATCTCATTGTTCCAATGTCCTGATATCTTCTCTTTTGAGACATCTACATCTTTCAACCCAGAACTTTTCACAGTAAGATCAATTTCTTTATTGAAAGTCCTTTCCTCAGGAAAGATCTCACTCTCGTTCTCCCCCTGTTGGCGGACCTTTTCTTTCACAGATAAATTTTGTTTTCCAGTACATGTAATAAGTGACTCCTCTGATAATTTAGTTCCTTCATCTTCAACAGTGTCTTTGTCTTTTACAATCTCATTTACCGCTTTTCCTATGACCTCTTTTAATGTCTTCTCTACTTCAGAACCACTTTCTTCCCATGTACCTCTCCCCTCATCAATTTCCCATTGTCTTTCTTCCTTTTCCTGATGTTTCTTGACAGTTTCTTCTTCTTGTCGCTTGTGTCTTCCTTTCTCCATTCCTTGCAATCCTGTTCTTATTAACCCCATCTCTCTGCACATTTCTGCCCCGAAGCTAGATTCACTAGATGACATATCCTCGCAGATATCTGAGTCAGGTATTGCATCACCCTGAAAAGTTTTCTTAATATTGGAAAAGATCTCATTTCTCAAATCTTGTTGGTATCTATCAGTGATCACAAGATTGTCCATATCAGGTCTTGCCTGTGAGCCTGCTGTGAGGTGTGCATTCATAGCTCTATCAATAACTGAATTAACATAGATGCTCACATAATCTTCCAGCACAAACTCTGAGAAACTAACCATCTGCTCTTTAGAGTGGTGCTCTGAAACGCCATTCATATTCATCTCTGGGAGTGAATCACTTACTGCGTCAGTGTCTTCCATCTGATTGCAAATCATGTACTCTACATCTGCATGGTTGAGGGCTGCCAGCTCCTCTCGAACCCTCTCAGGAACACCTAGATGTTCCATCAGCACTTGGAGTGAATGTTCTTCCTCCTCTATACTTGACCTGTGATGGGACTCACTCCCACTGCTACTTCTTGCTTTATTGCTCAGTACTTGAAAGCCCTTCCAGTTCTGGAGCAACTGAACAGATGCTGAGTTATAGAGGTCAGATAGACTTATCCTTAGATGTTCTGCATCCTCTATTACTGCCAGTTCCTTTAGAGACTGCAGCATGAGCATTGCCTCAGAACTGCTTAGGTTGGCCTCAGTCTGACAACATGTATTTAAATGGCTTAAGCCATCCTTTAAAGTCATGATAGAAAGAAAGGCAAGGAGTACTCTGGAGGAAGAGCTAAACGTAGATTCCAAGGATGAAGAAAAATCTGGCAGACATTTGGATGTTTTCAAACATAATGACCACTTTTGTTGTGTGATCTCACAAAGTGACTGAATGGAATTGCAAAGCTGATCAAGTACTGGCTTCATATCGGGCCTTACAGCCATTTTAACTGTATAGTATTTTTGTGCTTGCAGATCTATCAGTTCTGTTAGAGGCTTTGTTTGGATATTAACTGGTCTCCTCAAAGTATTTTCGGTGTCATACGAGGAGGTCTTACTTATTAGCTCAGAAATCTGTTGATTTCCATTTGTTTTTGTTAAGTGATCACTTTGTTCTTTGTCTGAAAGTGCTGGCTTTTTGGTGTTTGTTGAATATACATGGATTCCTTTCTCATCAAATGTGTCCTTTGCTGATGGTTGTATTGTCTTAGAAGATTGATAATTGAACAGTGATGCTTTTACCATTGTGTTATTTTTGGGTATCGCTTCTAAACAGGACTGTGCTGGAATCTGTTGAGATTGTAGCCAGAGTTCAACATATTCTGATGTTTGCTGTGTCATTGTACCTTTGCTGAGTGATGCATTATGCAGGTTTTCCTTTGGCAGAGTGAAACTATCAGCTTGCATTTGCATGTTGTTTTGTTCTTTTCCAACTAATTGTGGGCTTGGGTCGTCTGTACTCAGTTGAACACACTCTGTTTGAGGCTTTAGTCCATTCCCACTATTATTTCTCCTTTTCAGAAGTTTTTGAACAGCTTTTGCTCTGAAATGTTTTATAGCTCCTTTCTGGCTCAATATATCAGCTCTTATTTTCTTTATTTCTTTCAGGATGTCATCTTTTTTATCTCTCTGCTTTCTTTCTGGATAAGCAGACCTAAACAAGTGATTCTTTTTCACTATTACTCTCACTGACTTCCTCTTTGTGGCTGTATCAACAGTAATAACTCCTCTAGATACCGAGGCTTCTGAGGATGCAGTAACTGGTGTTACTGACACCATGGCCCTTTGTGTTGAGGAGGTGTTTGTTTTGTTAGTGTAAGCATATGGTTTATCTTTTTTCCTAATTGACTCACATTTGATAGTTGCCAAGGTCTCAGATTTCATATCTTCATTAAAGTAATGGAACGATTTATCTGAGGATACTGTGTCAGAAGATGCTATATAGCCATGTTGCGTATTGCCTGAGAAGTTCTCTTGACAAATCTGCTCTTCATAGATGTGTAACAATGTATTTTTCTGATCGTCCTGGAACTGGAGGACTTCTGAAGATCTGTAGTTACTGGACTGTAGCGCTGTGGTGGTGTTCGTATCAGAGGGAAGAGTGCATCGAGGCTTGGGAACAGGGTGGTTCTGCTTCACCTCTCCATTGTCCAGATCTTCCATGTAAGAGTATGAAGAGTTCTTATGAATGTCTGTATCACTAGCAGTTATGATGCTCTCGATGGATCCTTGTTTGTGAGTAAGTGGTGAAGAAAGCCGCTCTAACTCCATGCTTGCTGCACCTCCATTGATCTCATTCTGTTGATTTACCTTACAGTCTTCATTGGGGTCACTCTCGCTGACCTCTGTGTCACCAGGATCATTTTGAGGGGGTAAGCTATCAGGTAAATTACTTTCCAGGTCAGGACATGGAAGAGTGTCTGCTATAAATTGATTGCACACATTGGAGCGGCTGACCGTGGTGGTCCAATGTATTGTTTCCTCCTCTTTAATAGTGAGGCGTACCTTCATTTCAACGGTCATACTTCCATCTTGATTGACTCGAAAGGATTTCTCAATGTCATCATCAGGGGGCATGTGTGAATCATCCTCTCTCTCACTATCCAGACTGGTGATTATTTCTGTTTCAGAAACTGACGCAAGATGATATCCAGTAGCTGCTTCCACAGAGCCATTTGGGTTGCTTGGAAAATCACACATACTTCCTGGCAAACTGTTTTGTATTTGATTCACAATGTAGCTTTCTGAAGATAGGGAGAAGGGACAAGATTTGGCGCTGCAGGATTTCTTTTTTCCTTTATAATTTTGGTGATGTTGACAGATGAAGAGTTGTTTGATCAAGTCAGGACAGCAGTAAAGCAATGCAAGTGAGAAAAATAGGAACACAGATTAGAGAGAGAGCATGTATCCTATAATCCATATTGAAGAAAGTGGGTCACTGTAGGTATTACATTAGATATGAAAGCCTCAGCAGTTGCTTCAAGACAGTCTCAGTAGTAGATTATCTTGACATGCAGTGTAACATATAACACACATGTTTTAAAGTATTGAATATCTGCAAAGTTACTTTCTCCGCATAATTATAGCAGTTGAGCTCTGTACTGGAATAAGAGTAAAATGAATCAACTTACTGGTTATTGGACGCCGCCGTCCCAGTCTTTTAGCCGGTAGCCACTTTGGTGGAGATGACTTCTGGACATCATAGTTGCTTTTTTTGAAGGGTTCTCGGCCAGCGGCCACCAAAACCCCAGAGCATAAGATCAATGCAGGAAGCCCATCCACCTGATAATGTAAAAACATCTTTATCATTTGTCAATAAAGCAGATATAAAATATTAGTGTAGTTAGTAGTCATTCTACAATACAGTGCACTTCATAATTGTCGGATTAGGTCCTTTATTCAAATTAAGATTTATTAACAAAGTCAAATTCAAGCGGAGTGTGGCTTTAATAAAGGGCAGTAGGGTGCGATGTCATTTTTATACTCATTGACTTCTTCAATTCTTCAAAAAATATCTTGTTTTGTGCTCCACAGAAGTTGTACAGGTTTGGGATGACATAAGGATGAGGGAATGAGTACAGACTTGGCAGAGGATGACAGGATGTTTATGTTGTGTAAGAGCATTGCAGATTTACATTGACTGCACTAGCAGCCAGTGGCGTGAGTCTGAACAGTTCTTTATTTGTTTCAGGGACTGAACAAAGGGTGTAGCCTAAAAGGCTATTCCAGAAGTTAGTGAAAGCAATTTTGTGCACCTATGAGGTCTGCGGATTGATATCACCAATGGTTCCTGGCCTCCTCTTGGCCAGTATAGTTTATATTGGATTTTATAGAGAAATTTGAACAGAGGACTAACACCTGCTTCTGAGTTTTTGATCAGGGTTAGATGTTATAGTGTGTGGTTAACATGCTTGTTACGCAGGCTGGTAGAGGTGGAAGCTATATATGATGATTATGCTAGCACACTCTTAAGGCGCTTTTCCATTACCAGTACCAGCTCAACTCGACTCGCCTCGTCTCGGCTCGCTTTTAGCTCCGTTTTCCATTGTAGATAGTACCTCCCCAATAGTACCTGGTCGTCATAGCGACGCCGCAGGAAACTGCCGTGATGTAATCTTCAACACGACACACACCCGCTATCCACACTCAGGACAATGGAGGAAATCGAGTGTCTGTTTTTGATCCTCGGGATGTGGCTGTTTCTCACACGGTCGTATTCTTCCGAGTTGCCATGGGTAAGGTTATATCTATTTAAAAATCACGCAATCTCTGGCCAAACTATTTAAAAATGGCGGGGTTATTCAGAATACTCCGTCTGGCACGTGCAATGATGACGCAGTGAATAGTGACGATTCTCTCTGACCAATCAGCAGTCTGCCGTGTTTACACGTCACATTTTAGTATCGCCTCAGCTCGCTCAGAACCTCGCCGGAGGTGATACGAAAAAAAGTACCCGAAAGCAGGTGCAGGTACAACTTTTACACAGTGGAAAACCAAACAAAGGCGAGTCGAGTCGAGCTGAAGCGAGCTGGTACTGTGTAGTGGAAAAGCCTCATTATAGGCAGCTGATTATGCAGCACTTATTAGGTGGTGTCAAGCGACATCAGCCAATGAATTGGAGTGATTCTATTCAGGTAATCGTCACACCTGAAAGGTGTTCTTGTATTATCAGCACTAAATTATTGGACTAACTGAGGCCCATATGGATTTATAGAGAGAATATGAACATGTTTTCACTCCCAACCCGTCACATATTGACACTTGGTCAGGACTTTTAGGGCACTCCGTTGCTTTCAGTTGTTTGCCATATCCGTCAGATTAAGACGCATACTTTGCATTTGTAAAAGTAGTAGTTTTTTGGAGCACCTAATGTTGCTGCAACAGTTCTACGATGGCTGAGCTGGCTGATTGCATATTTCCTTAGGGCAGTATCCTCATCCTCCCCAATGATTTTCAGTGCCTTTTTCTGGATGTTTTCAAGCTGCCCAAGGGTGGTCTGTGATGCGTTCATCCAGGCAAGGCATGAGTACTCCATGGTACTCCTGACTTGTGCTTTGTAGACATTGGCCCTACCTTTGACGTCAAGCTTGTTGGCCAACCTGCGCAGAGCTCCAAGACACTGTCCAGCACGCTTGCCGATGTTTGACAGGTGATTAGTCCATAGCAACTTCTTATCGATACATAGTCCCAGAATATTCAACTGCTCAAAGAGGTCAATTCTGATTGCCCCAAAGAACAGGTCTGGGCAGGATGGAGGCCTCTTTCTCGACAGAACCATAGCCTTGCATTTGCTGGGCTCGAACGTGACCTTCCAAGCATCTGCCCACCTGCTAATATTCTCCAGGTCTTTATTTAGGGATGCTGCCACATTGGGACCATTAAGTGTCGTTACTGGGGCATAAATGGTGGAATCATCCGCATATAGAAAAATGCTATTATTGCACTGTTCTACAACATCGTCAATGAAGATGGAGAATAATAGCGGGCCGAGAATGGATCCCTGAGGCACCGAGGCGTTAATTGGTTGAGGTGATGAGGACTGACCAGAGAGCACGACCTGGATGGACCTTCCTTCCAGGTAGTTCTTTAGCCAAGAATGTAATGGCCCAGTTATGCCTTTAGCAGAAAGCTTATCCAGAAGGTCGTTGTGCCAAAACCTGGTCGGACGCTCCTTTAATGTCTAGTGCAACAATATACACCTCACCTCCTTTGTCTAAGATGTTGTTCCACGTCTGCGACAGTACTGTAAGGAGGTCTGCTGTGCAGTGGTTCGGTTTAAATCCATACTGTTTATTAGAAATTAATTTATGACGGAAGAGGTAGGCCTGGAGCTGTTTATGAACTGAGGATTCCATCACTTTGCTAAGGACTGAAAGGAGGGATATGGGACGATAATTTGTCGGATCTGATTTAGAGTCTCTTTTATGTATTGGTATCACTCTGGCGTTTTTCCATTGTTTGGGGAACACGCCATGTGAGAAGAGAATTTGAAAGAGACATCTTTCTGAGTATCTGACATCTGACAGAGTATCTACTGGTTATATTCTGTGTTTTATATTATATAATACTAGTGGTCGACCGATATTGTTTTTTTGATGGCCGATAACGATATCGTTGAGAGCAGGGTGGCTGATGGCCGATATATATATATATATATATATATATATATATATATATATATATATATATATATATATATATATATATATATATATATATGTTTATATTTATTTTAATCAATATTTAATAAATTAGAAATAAATTAGAAAACAAATCTTTAAAATAAACATCCTTATACTTTAGATGGCAACTTCTTGAATCTGCAATCCTATAACACTATTTTTCACAAATAAAGTAATTGTTTAAAAATACATGAATATGTGAATAAAAAGGAAGTAAACACTGTAACAGGGCACTCGGTAATCTGGTCATTTCGTGTGCACTGGTAATCATATTTTTTCTAATAAAGACAAGATAACGCTAATTTTACAGCACACAGTGAAACTGATATGAATATGACACACTGGGCAACTGGATATTGCACAGCATATTTTAAAATGAAGGATTTAAAGTTTTCGATGGCGTCTCCTGTGAAGCTGTTCACATTCACTCGCTTCACACGGACTGACCGTCACTCGCAGGAACACTTTTACAAATGCACACTTCTCAAGATATCACTGCTGGATTCGATTAAATCTGGTTTGTGAAATTAAATGTTTATTAGATATTCAGAGATTTGTTTAAATGATGTAGATGCGCATTTGCTGAATGTTGACGGTAAATGAGAAAGTATTTTAGCCTGATTGTTTGCCTTTTCTGTTACAAATAATATAAAAGCAACGCTTTACTTTTTCGCATACCATTTACTTTCTTTGTTTACCAGTTCTGTCAAACAAAGTATTCGAGATATGACGGAGAGAGATCGTAAACTAATGAAGACAGAGAATGTGAGTGATAAAAGTCCGGAGCGCTGTCAGAATAAAAGTCCCGATTCCAACACATCGGCCAATCAGAAACACTTATCGGTCAATGCCGATATTTAAAAAATAACAAATATCAGCTGATATATATCGGCCTAGGCGATATATCGGTTGACCACTATATAATACACAAATGGGTATGTTTAGGGGGTAGGGGTTGGGTTACGTGCTCAAACATTTCTAAATGGTGTAAATAAAATAAATATAAATAAAATTATGCTGGCTGATTAAATTGAAAATCACACCCCAACATATATGTCAAAATGGCAAAATTATACCCCAATATACACTCACCTAAAGGATTATTAGGGACACCATACTAATACTGTGTTTGACCCCCTTTCGCCTTCAGAACTGCCTTAATTCTACGTGGCATTGATTCAACAAGGTGCTGAAAGCATTCTTTAGAAATGTTGGCCCATATTGATAGGATAGCATCTTGCAGTTGATGGAGATTTGTGGGATGCACATCAAGGGCACGAAGCTCCCGTTCCACCACATCCCAAAGATGCTCTATTGGGTTGAGATCTGGTGACTGTGGGGGCCATTTCAGTACAGTGAACTCATTGTCATGTTCAAGAAAACAATTTGAAATGATTCGAGCTTTGTGACATGGTGCATTATCCTGCTGGAAGTAGCCATCAGAGGATGGGTACATGGTGGCCATGAAGGGATGGACATGGTCAGAAACAATGCTCAGTTAGGCCGTGGCATTTAAACGATGCCCAATTGGCACTAAGGGGCCTAAAGTGTGCCAAGAAAACATCCCCCACACCATTACACCACCACCACCAGCCTGCACAGTGGTAACAAGGCATGATGGATCCATGTTCTCATTCTGTTTACGCCAAATTCTGACTCTACCATCTGAATGTCTCAACAGAAATCGAGACTCATCAGACCAGGCAACATTTTTCCAGTCTTCAACTGTCCAATTTTGGTGAGCTCTTGCAAATTGTAGCCTCTTTTTCCTATTTGTAGTGGAGATGAGTGGTACCCGGTGGGGTCTTCTGCTGTTGTAGCCCATCCGCCTCAAGGTTGTGCGTGTTGTAGCTTCACAAATGCTTTGCTGCATACCTCGGTTGTAACGAGTGGTTATTTCAGTCAAAGTTGCTCTTCTATCAGCTTGAATCAGTCGGCCCATTCTCCTCTGACCTCAAGCATCAACAAAGCATTTTCGCCCACAGGACTGCCGCATATTGGATGTTTTTCCCTTTTCACCCCATTCTTTGTAAACCCTAGAAATGGTTGTGCGTGAAAATCCCAGTAACTGAGCAGATTGTGAAATACTCAGACCGGCCCGCCTGGCACCAACAACCATGCCACGCTCAAAATTGCTTAAATCACCTTTTTTTCCCATTCTGACATTCAGTTTGGAGTTCAGGAGATTGTCTTGACCAGGACCACACCCCTAAATGCATTGAAGCAACTGCCATGTGATTGGTTGATTAGATAATTGCATTAATGAGAAATTGAACAGGTGTTCCTAATAATCCTTTAGGTGAGTGTATAATGTCATCATGACGATACATTTCCCTTTCCCATCGTATCTGTGTGTGACACCAAAGGTTTCTCATTGAAAGTACTTACACATGGAAAGATAATGTTAACAAGTCCCGCCCAAGGGGTCCTGCCCAAGTGTTGAGAATATATATATATATATATATATATATATATATATATATATATATATATATATATATATATATAGGTTACTCTATTGAATGTGTACTTCAATAATAACCATAAATAGTAATCATGCTCTGAAGAACACTTAAGGTTAGCATTATTAATAAAGCTGGTTTGGTGGTCTATATGCCATGCCTCTTATTCCCTTCTTTGTTCTATCCCAGATTGCAGAGTATAATAGGATGAAATGGTAAAGAGGATTAGCATCACTGGGCAGAAGGTCTTCCTCGGTCTGTAAAAGCTATTTATGACTGGCCAGCTTACTTGCACCAGAGCCACAACTGACATGGTCACTCTCTAATCAAATAAAACACTCTGGAAATAGAGTCATAGTTTATTTTTGTTTCGATGTGTCAAAAGCGTGCATGTATTTTTGTAGCTTGGTGTCGCGTCCTGTTTTACATTTAAATTGTGGCACTGTAATAATGCAAGTTGACGGATAATAAGGGGAGGGGGTGTTGGGGGTGTTTTTGGAGTTACGTTGGATGCCTGTAGTGGTGCAAAAAACAACAACACACATTTAATCCTTTCAGTTCAATGGACCAAATTACGGGATTAGTTCACTTCAGAATTAAAATTTCCTGATAATTTACTCTCCTCCACGTCATCCAAGATGTTCATGACTTTCTTTCTTCAGTCAAAAAGAAATTAAGATCAATATAATTAAATATAGTGGACTTCAATGGGGTCCAACGGGTTGAAGGTCCAAATTGCAACTTTAAAGGCTCTACACGATCCCAGCCTAGATATAAGGGTCTTATCTAGCCAAACCATCGGTCATTTTCTAAAAATAAATAAAAAATAAATATACTTTTTAACCACAAATGCTCATCTTGCACGTCACGACTTCACACATTACGTAATCAGGTTGGATAGGTCAGGCGGTAACCTGACGTAGGCGGAAAATGTAGGAAAGGGCAAAAAACTCATTTTCTTATTGAGTTCATGACCTTCAACTTCAAAATTGTCCGACATCGTTGTTTTAACTTTTATTTATTTACATTTTTTTGTAAATGGCATTTGACTTAGTCTTTGCACATTGGCTTTGTAAACACTGGGTCTGTTCTTCCTCCTACGTCACGCTTGACCTTTCAACATGATTACATAATGTGTGACGCATCACAGCTCGTGCAAGACCAGCATTTGTGGTTAAAAGTATATAAATGTTTATTTTGTTATAAATGTGCGCTGGTTTGTCTAGATCAGGCTCTTATTCCTCGGCTGGATCGTGTCGAGACTTTGAAGCTGCACTGAAACTCACATTTGGACCTTCGACTCATTGGACTCCATTGAAGTCACTATATGGAGAAAATCCTGGAGTGTTTTCCTCAAAAACCTTAATTTCTTTTCGACTGAAGAAAGAAAGACATGAACATCTTGGATGACGTGGAGGAGAGTAAATTACCAGGAAATTTTCATTCTGAAGTGAACTACTCCTTTTAATCGAAAATCAATTTAAATGATAGATTTAAAGAACTGAAGTTAACGCTTTACAATAAGTTTCATTAGTTACCATTAATTAATGTATTAACTAAATGAACAATCCATTTGTTACTGTATTTATTAATCTTTGTTAATGTTAGTTAATAAAAAATACAGCTGTTCAATGTTAGTTCACATTGCATTAACTAATGTTACAAAAAGATTTTAATAAAGTATTAGTAAATGTTGAATTTAACATTAACAAAGATTAATAAATGCTGTATACTGCAGTTCATTATTAGTTCATGTTAACTAACGAACCTTATTGTAAAGTGTTACCGAACTGAATGAAAAATAAAATATTGTTACTAAAAATGAATGCAATCTGCTGGCAAAATCCTTACCCTTCTCCCTTCAGGTGTGTGTAACTTGAGGACAGGGAAGTGCATGACCTCTGACATGTGATCTAAGAGTGCTTCGAATGAGTATGTGGTCCTCCTCTGCAGCGTCAGCGTGTGTTTCACTTCTGGCTCTCCGTTACGGAAAAGCACCAGGCGTTTTGGCGTATGCAGCAGGACCCGCTCGTTCCTTCTCGCGCTGTAGACTCCGTGTTGAGCAGGGCTGTGCGTGTACCATGCTAATCGCCGGGCGCTAACGGGTCGAGCGTGGTACCAGGGCGGCGGCTTCCGCCGCGCGCGCTCCAGGTCAATGGGTTTGACGGTTCTGCGATCAGAACAAATGTAGGAGTGTCCATGATGCAACTGTTCAAGGGACCGAACCGACGTATGGCCGCGAGGAGTTGTGATGGTGCGAACTCCAAACGGTAGAGGCACACGCTTCGATAAGCTGTCCAAGAGAGCCTCGAAGGTTTTAAAGGTGCGGTTGTTGATGATCACAGGTATACCACTGAACTGGGAGTCTCCGCTTTTGTAAAAGCACACGTGTTTAGAGGAGGTCTTCTCCGAGATGTACGGTTGCCGGGAGGTCATCTGAGTGTGACCGCTAGCGGTGGACTGGGCCGGGGGAACAGCCTTCTTCACAACCGGAGCTTCACTCATCATCATCATCATCATCACGATTCAACCGCATCCTACATGAAGGAACGCATGAAATTAACTTAAAGAACTCAAAAATGTAGAATGATTATGACCACTTAAATAGTAACAAACCATGCAATCATGCTTTTGACCAAGTGAAACCATCCAGCGTGGTGAAAATCCAGCGTTTAATGTTGTTTATATGTCTATGTGGTGTTTTTAATACGCTTGAAGACAAACCATGTGTAAATTCATAAGTCGACAGCATTGCTGAGTATTTTCTCCTTAAAACTGCAGTGAACCAAAGACAGTCTCAAAAACACGCTTTGAAATCACTGGTGTTTCTGACGTCACAAACTACCTTGTAACCAATCAGATCAACGTGTGATCGTCAACAAGTGGATCTCTGAGTGAGTGAGTGAGTGGAGGCGTTTTCTGAAGGTTTTCTGAAACAACATGCCATTTTAGTAACATTTAGTACCATTACTCGTACCCAAGCACTTCACATCGCGACTGCACTGCTGCAAGTTTACTACGCCAGAAAAGACAAACAAATAGAGCTGGTTATGTGATGCAAACCTCAAAATGTATTAGTTTACAAATCATGCACTATGGTGAAAGTGTTTTGAGATCATAAAACAGTATTTTGCTAGGAACCACTTGAAAATAAGTCTAAAAAAAAAAAACGTTGCCAGCCACCGTCAGCGTTTTTGATAATTTTCACAAAGGTTTCATGGCCAGAATATTTTGGTGTATGAATATCTAAACATGCATTATATATCAAAAGATAGAGAACAGATCCTCTGCATTCTTTTTTATCAACAGTTGAATGTGGGTAAGTTTCATTAAAAAAAAAAGCAACATTCAGCAAAGAGCTCAGAAGATCGCGTTTTTGGCAAAGACTACATCCAGATCAGATTCAGAACGATGAACAAAACACAGATGGAGCAGATCAAGCCCATCAACACCCCTAATACCTGCACAGTCGTTAACCCTTCCTGGGTCGACATTTCATTCAGTAAAATTACGCGGTTTTGATTTCTATGTCATTTAAAATTGATGATCGCGTTATTTTTCATATGCATCTGCTTATATGTGATATCGCATGTTTCTGCATCTTCTTCACATGTGTTTTCATCAGGTACTCTGATTCTGTACTCTTTCAGTAGATGTTTAATAGCGCCCCCTACCGTATAACAGTGAAAACACAGAAATACCCGTCAGTGGTGGGGAAAGAGTTAATCAATAATCTGCCCTTCTGTTTTACTCTCTATTGTTCATTTCAGATGGAAACTGCAATGATTTGCATGTATTGTTTTTTTTTTTTTTTTTGCGTTTTGCGAAAAATGTAGGTAGAGGTTCGTTTTTCCAGTGATCCTTAGTTGGAAGTGTATTTTATGACTTTAAATGCTACAGCTTCCAAACACAACATATCTTTTCAGCAGATTTGTTATAGTATTGAACATTATTGGAGATAATATTGGATTATGTTTTCAACCACATTACAAATAAGCTTTGTGATTGCATTTTCTTTAAATCAGCATATGCTATAAATTGAGTTGTTGAAGCCTGTTTTTGTGTGATCCGGACAGCAGATCACAGACTGTACATCAGCTTTAATGGCAGGTGTTGTTTTGTTCAACAGGTCTGGATTAAACCATCACTAGAATTGAACAGTCAGAGACATGCTCAAATAATCAGCCACTTAATACCACTACATCTTTATAATCACTGTATTATAAACCGTAAACAACTATCTTACACAATTTATGTGGAAAAGGAATTCTTAAAAAGGTAAACTATATTAAGATACTTTCACTGGGGGGAAAAATCCAATATTAATTTTGATACTCAGGATTAAATCTATGAACATTCTAACATTAAATTATCATTAAGTAAACGGTATTGGCTTTTTACGTTTAGAAAGCATACATTTTCTAAACTAATGTCCCTTAATAGGCTACTCTGAATGCAGCTTTATCCGTGGAAGATTTACCCGGTGACGACAAAACCGCTCCAGAAAACACTTCACGAGTCTAAAAAACACAACATTACATGTACAGTCATAGAGGTTGGACAATACTCACTGTGTTCCTCATTTCAAGCGAGTTAATGTGAACATTTTGTCACGCACAAGCGCTGTCATACGCCGAACAGGAAAGCTGGAGACTAGGAGTTATTCTGAGACCGCTTCAGACTTCATTTGCTTAATCTTTTCTCGCTTGTAATCTCACCAACCAGTGTGTGTGTGTGTGTGTGTGTGTGTGTGTGTGTGTGTGTGTGATGAACACGCTAGTTTAAGCACATCACCCGAACACACCTTCACTTGTGTAAGAGACCTAACTGATCTATAATATCTTATCAATAAAAAGAAATAACTTGGTACGACTGAAAAATGGTCAAAATATTCTCAAATATTCAATATTTTTACTCTTAACTGTAACAAATTGATGAAGTGAATAAACAAATGTTCTTAAGTTCACAATATTAGTGAACAGTAAAACACTTATAACTTGTTTGATCCATGATGACTCTTACTGAAATATGATTGTCAAATATAATCAAATTCTGTATTTATCTCTACATAAAGAACTATAACTACATAGACTGTGAAAGAATTATACTATAATAGCAATAAAATTGATTTATTTTCATAAACTGTAACCCATTAGCCTACAATTTCACGATGATAACGAGGACATGAAAATCCATTAAAACTTTGCATGTTCTTCCATCATCTTAAGCTGTTCACACGTGTAGTTCGGTTCTCTTGCTCCGGAACAAAAAATAAAATTACATATTTAGCCCTGGTTCGCTTAGCGCTCACACTGTCATTTTTAACTCTTTCCCTGCCAGCGTTTTTGGCCATTTTCACAAAAGTTTCATGGCCCCCAGAATATTTTCTTGTATGAATATCTGAACATGCAATATATACTGTAACACTGTGTCCTAACTACACGCGACGCGACGGTGTCTTTTCCATGTTAAAGGGATAGTTCACCCAAAAATGAAAACTCTGTCAGTAATTACTCTCCCTCATGTTGTTCAACCCCGTAAGACCTTCGTTCATCTTCGGGACACAAATTAAGATATTTTTGATTAAATCTGAGAGCTGGATCACTCCTCCATAGGCTTCTAAGGGATTGAAACTTGTTCCCCGAAAAGTTATTAAAGACATCGTTAAAATAGTCCAAGTGACTACAGTGGCTCAATCTTAAGTTTATCAAGTGACGAGAATACTTTTTGTGAGCAAAACAAACAAAAATAACGACTTTATTTCAACTATTCATTTCCTAGTGCAGCGCTTCTGTGTTGTACGTCACACACATCACACACATGACCAGCGTCGGCCAATAGTGAGCCTACGTGTGACGTAGCACTACGCTATCACACTACCTTAACTGACTCGAGGCCCATAGAGAAGGAAATGTATAGTTGAAATACAGTCGTTATTTTTGCTCACAAAAAGTATTCTCGTCGTTTGATAAACTTAAGATTGAGCCACTGTAGTCACCTGGACTTACTCTCTGTGCGTTTGCCGCGAGACTCCGCCCACACGCTGTTCTGATTGGCTGTGGGTTTTGATTGATTTTGACGCGTCTCACAGTCGCTTCGCGTGTGGACAGACTAATTATTTGTCGCTTGAATCTCATTGCATCTGGTTAGGACACGGTGTAAAAAGGAATAACAGACCCTCTGCTTTTAAACAAAAAAAAAAAAAAATACGGTCATGCATTTTTAATCAACTCTTGAATGTGGGCAAGTTTCATAAAAGAAGCAACATTTTGAGCAAAAAAGCTGATAAAATCACGTTTTTGTGAAAGAATACATCTGGATCATATTCAGAACGATTCAAAACACAGAGTCGATCGAGTCATCAACACCTCAAAGCTTCACAGTGTTTAACCGTTCATGGGTTCGACATTTCATTCATAATGTTAGACAATTTAGATTTATATGCTGTTTAATGTTGATTATTGCGCCAGTTTACATATGAGATTCCTCTCTTTTGCATCTTCTTCACGTGTGTTTTGATCAGGAGATTCTGTACTCTTTCAGAAGATGTGTAATAGCGCCCCCTACCGTATAACAGTGGAAACACAGGAAGCCGAAAAATTCCATCAATGGCAGGGAAAGAGCTAAAGCAACACCAAGGAACTTTTCCTCTGCGGTCGCCCTACAGGTTGGAAGCGGAATTGTCCATTACCGCTGTCGTAAATAATTTAGCCTACCGCATCTACTGTCGCACGCACACGCTCGCTGTTTATCCAGCACCGGCTTTGGAATCAACAATGGCCACAGACAAGGTAGAGTATGATGCATGATTTTATGAAAGACATCACAAACGAAGAAAAACTAGGTATGCCGTAAAGCAGTCGAATTTTGTAGTTTTTTTTGTGCTCCGGTTACTACCCGAAACCCGAAGTTACATAGTGCCAGTAAAAGCGATACAGACTACGTCAGGCTATGGCAGACGTGTCATTCAACCTATTGTAAGTCGATGTACCATCACAAGGGTCTTGGAAATATATTATGAAGGTTGAAAACTACATAGTGTTACTTTAATATCTGAACAACATAAAGATACAAAGCAAAAGAAATGGGTTTTATGACGGGCTCTCATTTCGGTGGAGTATGGGAGCATATAATTCGAATGGTGAGACAAATTCTTCGTGCAGTCCTTCGACAACAAACATTGGATGACGAAGTCTTGTGTGAAGCGGAAGCTATTTTGAATGATCAATATCTCTAAACTATCCAATGATCCTAATGATTTGGAAGCCCTCACGCCAAATCACATTCTGCTTATGAGAGGAAATCCTGCATTGCACTGGGTTGTTTGAAAGATCTGATCTGTATGCCAAAAAGAGATGGAGACGTGCAATATATTTCCAATCTCTTCTGGAAACGACGGGTACAGGAATACTTACCCTTGTTGCAAAAGCGACAAAAGTGGAACAAAGAACAACGAAGTTTTAGCCCCGGAGAGATCGTGATTATTGCTGATTCTTCAGCACACGAGCTTCATGACTACTTGGAAGAGTTGTGGAGACCTATCCTGACAACCAGGGTTTGGTACGTTCAGTAAAAGTTCAAACTAAAAGTAACATCTTAGAACGTCCAATTAGCAAGCTTTGCCTTTTATTAGAAGCAGACTAAAATAGGGCATTCAACATTTTAAGTGTTTGAATTTACTGTCTCCTACATACATTTGTATGAAACTTAAATTGGTATGTATGGCTCCATTTGTATGAATTTGTAATTGATATGTCAATATGTCATAATCAATTAAGGGGCCGGTGTGTAGGAGCCATTTGTTGTATGGTAAAGTTTTTTGTCCACTGGGTGGCGCTGTGTAGAACTAGAGCACCTGAGACACAAGTGGTAATCGGGAAGTTTTTAGTTTTTTTGACCGCATGGCAGTGTAGCTCAAGCTGGATTTTAGTATTTTGCTGTCAAAGGTATGGCTTTGTGTGTGTGTGTGTGTGTGTGTGTGTGTGTGTGTGTGTGTGCGTGTGTGAACAAGGAAAGGCCACAAGAAGTTTTGAGATGATGTTTAATGGAGCACAACAAGTAATAAAGAAAGACATTTGTTTGCATCTACATTCGTCTGCATGGACTCTGTTTCTAAACGGCTTACTCCTATTATCAACGGCACTGGAAAGCCTTTACATGCATTATAAGTCCTTTTCAATTTTCATAAAGACATCTGTACATATTTGTTACTATTGCTTTGTAATTGCTTTTGTTTCATTTAAATCATTCCAGTTCTTCAATAATTGGTCTTGATCACATGAAATATTTCTTCATATCAGAAGGATTCAAACTTTTGATCTTACTTACAAACCAATTTAAGCATATATTTCTGTTTCTATAATCAAAGCCATTTAGTAGATGCTTTTATTACTCAGGCTATGTCGGGGACAGACGTACAGTATTTCCGTATCTAGCCCAGATCTTTAACCACCACTATAGTTAAATAATTAAATTGTGATAGGATAGTTGCAGGTTGGTCCTTGTTCAGGAACTGTACAGATGATTGTATGATGTATTGATTGAGGATTATTGTTACGGCATGGAGTCACACACGTCACTTTGCCATCCGACAGAACAGCATCAAAATACTTTTGGAAGTTTTCAGAAAGATATTGTGTAGCCTCAACACAGTTTTTTAGCCTGGGAAATAAAGAGACAGTCAAAATAAATAATAAATACAATGAAAGTAAATACAAGTATAATCAATTGCCTGATTTAAATAGAAAATCTATGCTACTGTATTTTTTTTGTGCTTCCCCTAATTAATTGTTGTTCTCTCTGTATAGCTTCTCTCCTAATGCTCTCCTTTTTTCACTGAAACCTTTTCTAAGTAGTGTCTTGGTTTCTAGTAACAATTCAATTATTCGAAATGGGAATTCTTATTGATAATGTATTGTGCCCCTTTTTCTGATTTATGCATTTGTGTTTTATCTCTAAAATACAATTCATATGCAGAGGCCAGTTGGAAGTTATTTGTGTAAACTTTAAGCTTTTGCAGAACTGTGAAAACATGCAGAATATTTCAACATCAGACATTACTGAAATAACTGAAATGCGTTTTAATGTGTTGTTCACTCGGTGCTTAAACATTTTAAGAAAGTATAAAATGTAACCACTAATTAAAACTAAAAAGGGCATCCTGCCCATCTCATGTAGTCGAGATACCATTTATTAAGCTTTGAAGAAATTTTAATACACCACATTTTAATTAATGAGACCAATCTTACTGGGAAAAACAACTGCACAAATTTTCATTTTGAAGATTACATTGTTGCAAAATAATTCCAAAGAAATTGGCATGTGAAGACGTAGAGATAAAAGTTAATCATTTATTTTTTTATATTTGATAGACTTTTTAAAGGGTTAGTTCACCCAAAAATGAAAATTATGTCATTAACGACTCACCCTGATGTCGTTCCAAGCCCGTAAGACCTCCGTTCATCTTCAGAACACAGTTTAAGATATTTTACATTCAGTCCGAGAGCTTTCTGTCCCTCCACTGAAAATGTATTTACGGCATACTGTCCTTGTCCAGAAAGGAAATAAAGACATCATCAAAGTAGTCCATGTGACCTCAGTGGGTTAGTTAGAATTTTTTGAAGCATCGAAAATACATTTTGTTCCAAAAATAACAAAAACGACGACTTTATTCAGCATTGTATTCTCTTCCGGTTCTGTTGTCAATCCGTGTTCACGAGTCCAGTGACGCTGCTGACGTAAGACGCTGCTGACGTGTTATCTGGTGCGTCCGTGTATTCGGGTTCAAATAAATATGTCTGGTTAAAAAAAATGCAAGTCTTCCCCTGTGTCGAAATCCTTAGACATGTTTGTGAAGATTGTTTTGTTTTCAGCGTGCGTCTCCCTCAGACTGTAAACGAAGCTCGGGCGCACCAGATACACGTCAGCAGCGTCTTATGTCAGCAGCGTCACTGAACGCCGATCCACAACAGAACCGGAAGACAATACAATGCTGAATAAAGTCGTCGTGTTTGTTATTTTTGGAACAAAATGTATTTTCGATGCTTCAAAAAATTCTAACTAACCCACTGAGGTCACATGGACTACTTTGATGATGTCTTTATTGCCTTTATGGACAAGGACAGTATACCGTACATAGATTTTCAATGGAGGGACAGAGAGCTCTCGGACTGAATGTAAAATATCTTAAACTGTGTGCCGAAGATGAACGGAGGTCTTACGGGCTTGGAACGACATGAGGGTGAGTCATTAATGACATAATTTTCATTTTTGGGTGAACTAACCCTTTAACAAACCTTTGACTGCAATTTCATTGTTGACATTACTGCATAATCTCCCCATATAACCATCCGGACAGATACAGGACAGGTTGTTTGCATGTGGAGTTCCACCGTTTTCACATCTAATAGGTTTGACGGTTGTGGTTTTAGTGGTTGACTGAGTAGATCTCGTTGTTGCTGTTGTTGGTACATCATCGGTAGTCATAACAGGATCTAAACAGCGTCCAATGAGGATGAAGATACTCAAAGTATTTCAAAACAGCAGCAGGTTTGTTAAATAAAGCAAAACTGAGGGACTATGAACTCAAAAATGAACAGGTGTGCCAATTAATCAAAAACCAGCAAAGAGCGGGAAAATGAAATAAAGTAAATGTGTAACAAAGGAAAACAAATTAAAGTGACACACTAATTATGACAATTTGATGTATATTTTTCTCCCTACCTGAAATGAGAGACAGACTTAGGATCAAAATGAATGAAGATGTGTAGCTTATCAGAATCATTTCCCTAAACGATCCCAGTATCCAAACTAATACCCAGCAGCCTCGGAGTTTAACAGGTGTAATCTCAGCTCGTGCACCTTCGAATGCCCAACTCAATGTGATTTACTGACCTGAGTTCATGGTTTACATATTATGAGTCACATTCTGAAAGCCTTAATTATGTATCAAAGTCCACTATGAGAGAGGGATTGTACAGATCATAAAACACTGATAAGTTTCTCCTCAAACCATTTCACTTTGCTACACATTCCCCAACGTCATTTTATAATACACTGCTATTACACAAACTGTGGATATTTCCTGACTAGCCCATCATAACGCTGTGAAAAACTTTCATGTTTTGGATACGATGGCTATAGCTGAAGGAACACAACACATTCTTGTTACAGCAAAATATTAAATTATTAAGGCAAATGCATGTTTGAATTGGCCTTTTAGGCAAAAATAAATAAATTAATTAAGATATTCAAAACCTACAAATAAGTTAGCTTCTTATTCTATATGCATATTGTGATTTTGTAACTATGGGCTCTAATCAGTTTTAACTTGCCATTTGTGGCTTCTTACAGAGAATGTGAAACTACTTGTGAAACTACATTTCTTTCTTTCTTTCATTCCCAAATAAATCCAAATGAACTAAATGTTCAGTTTCTCTAGATAAATATAAATTAAAGTAACAGCAATAGATACAAACAAAGAGAGAGAGACTGACAAATAGAAAAAAATGTTCTGAAAAGGGATAATAAGAGTTAAACATAGAAATGTTTTCAGTAAATATTACCTAAATACAAGTTATTTCTGTTTCATTGATTGCTAAATTTAATGATTGAAAACCTTACTAAAGTTTCTGTTTCCTCGCACACAGGGAATGATTTTAGAACAATGGTCAATTGTAATTTCTTATCAAATGTAATTTCAAATGATTCAAGCACATGCTAAAGTTTGTATTTCCTCACACAATTTGAATGTTTTAAGAACAAAGGTCTGCTTTACATACTATAAGTTACCAATCTGTCAGTCGCGCTCAACATTACCTCGAACACTGACAGATGGGGTCTCATTCGGGAACCCAATCACCTCTGAGTTGTGATGGATGGATGACCATGTCGGCATTCTGGTCACGACTCTGTTTATATATATATGTGGTATATATATGTATATGCTGTTCTTGTGGGGGACCCAGCGTGTCATTCAGTGCCCGGATGAGGATCAGATGTGGAGCTGCATGTAAGAGTGGCCTATTGTCCTCAGGAGAGGGAGATGAAGCTGGGATTCAGAGTTGACGGCCATGCTTGGACTTCAGTGAAACCCTCCGTCTTGTCCTGAGCACTCGAGGTTGAATGATTTTATTTTCCTTGCAGCTAAGATTATATTCAAGATATTCAATTGATGTCTTATTTTTATCTTTACATCTGATATATTTCTTTTTAACGTCCCAACATAATGATTAAGTGACTAACCTCTATATAGATATACAAATGAGTGTGTGTTTGTGTATAAGTACTTCCTGTTTTGTTCAGTTCTTTGTGATTGTTAACATTATATGTGGAAAGAGTTTGTTTCTCCTGAGATTATCCTACATATTTCTACGACTGGATTAAAGACGATTGCAAAAGTGAGTAAAAACTGGAAAATAATTTGGAATAATAATAATTTTAAAGTGCGGTGGGACTGGCATACGACATAATTACACAATGGAACATGGATTTTTTTTTATAATTTGCCCATTTTGGGAAGATAATGGTTCCAAAAACTACACTAGTTTATGATCACAATCAAAGTTTGCTTTGATGCCTTGAGAAAAACGTAATCTGTACTTTGTTCTGGTGAAGTGCAATAATCATTCACAAAATATCTCCTGAAATAGGTCATATCTGTATAAATATAAAGACTCAGTTAGCTTTAAGTCAAAGCAAACTAACTAATCCTGTTTCTCTGGACTTCTACGTTGTTTAACAGTTTTAGAAAGTGAGGTAAAGTTGCAGGGAAAGAGACCCCTGTTATGTAGTCTGATTACGGTGGTCCTAAAGTCCAAGACACACAAATACTTTATCTAACAGAGATTGGGATGCATATTCAGTCTGAACTTGTTCTAGCGCCATTTCAGATGGGCAACATTAGGCATCATACACTGAACAACTCCGGATCAACCACTACCAGACTTTCAAGTCGTTCTGAACAAAACAAACTCACACAGCAATATTGCTAGGAGACATGTGACAAAGAAAAACAACATGTGTTATAAAATTGAATCAAAATATCAAACATGTTTGAAATCTTCAAACTGTATTAGTAAAATTGTTTTTTCATTTTTTTCTTTATTGTGAAATACATCAACTCTGTCTGCCCAAATATTTGAGTAAAATTTAATTTCAGCAATAATGTACATCAATACATCTGGAAATACCCATATCAGTTGAGCGTCTGCAAACACCAGGAGCAGCAGTGAGCGTCTACAGACACCAGGAGCAGCAGTGAGCGTCTACAGACACCAGGAGCAGCAGTGAGCGTCTACAGACACCAGGAGCAGCAGTGAGCGTCTGCAGACACCAGTAGCAGCAGTGAGCGTCTACAGACACCAGTAGCAGCAGTGAGCGTCTACAGACACCAGGAGCAGCAGTGAGCGTCTGCAGACACCAGGAGCAGCAGTGAGCGTCTGCAGACACCAGGAGCAGCAGTGAGCGTCTGCAGACACCAGGAGCAGCAGTGAGCATCTGCAGACACCAGGAGCAGCAGTGAGCGTCTACAGACACCTACAGACACCAGGGGCAGCAGTGAGCATCTGCAGACACCAGGAGCAGCAGTAAACGTCTACAGACACCTACAGACACCAGGGGCAGCAGTGAGCATCTGCAGACACCAGGAGCAGCAGTGAGCATCTACAGACACCAGGAGCAGCAGTGAGCGTCTGCAGACACCAGGAGCAGCAGTGAGCGTCTGCAGACACCAGGAGCAGCAGTGAGCATCTACAGACACCAGGAGCAGCAGTGAGTGTCTACAGACACCAGGAGCAGCAGTGCGTCTACAGACACCTGGAGCAGCAGTGAGCGTCTACAGACACCAGGAGCAGCAGTGAGCGTCTGCAGACACCAGGAGCAGGAGTGAGCGTCTACAGACACCAGACACCAGGAGCAGCAGTGAGCGTCTGCAGACACCAGGAGAAGCAGTGAGCATCTACAGACACCAGGAGCAGCAGTGAGCGTCTGCAGACACCAGGAGCAGCAGTGAGCGTCTGCAGACACCAGGAGCAGCAGTGAGCATCTGCAGACACCAGGAGCAACAGTGAGCGTCTGCAGACACCAGGAGCAGCAGTGAGCGTCTACAGACACCAGGAGCAGCAGTGAGCGTCTGCAAACACCAGGAGCAGCAGTGAGCATCTGCAGACACCAGTAGCAGCAGTGAGCGTCTGCAGACACCAGTACCAGCAGTGAGCGTCTGCAGACACCAGGAGCAGCAGTGAGCGTCTGCAGACACCAGTAGCAGCAGTGAGCGTCTGCAGACACCAGTAGCAGCAGTGAGCGTCTGCAGACACCAGTACCAGCAGTGAGCGTCTACAGACACCAGTAGCAGCAGTAAGCGTCTGCAGACACCAGGAGCAGCAGTGAGCGTCTGCAGACACCAGGAGCAGCAGTGAGCGTCTACAGACACCAGTCTGCAGACACCAGGAACAGCAGTGAGCGTCTACAGACACCAGTCTGGAGACACCAGGAGCAGCAGTGAGCGTCTGCAGACACCAGGAGCAGCAGTGAGCGTCTGCAGACACCAGGAGCAGCAGTGAGCGTCTGCAGACACCAGTAGCAGCAGTGAGCGTCTACAGACACCAGTAGTAGCAGTGAGCATCTACAGACACCAGGAGCAGCAGTGAGCATCTACAGACACCAGGAGCAGCAGTGAGCGTCTGCAGACACCAGGAGCAGCAGTGAGCGTCTGCAGACACCAGGAGCAGCAGTGAGCATCTGCAGACACCAGGAGCAGCAGTGAGCGTCTACAGACATCTACAGACACCAGGAGCAGCAGTGAGCATGTACAGACACCAGGAGCAGCAGTGAGCGTCTACAGACACCAGGAGCAGCAGTGCGTCTACAGACACCTGGAGCAGCAGTGAGCGTCTACAGACACCAGGAGCAGCAGTGAGCATCTGCAGACACCAGGAGCAGGAGTGAGCGTCTACAGACACCAGACACCAGGAGCAGCAGTGAGCGTCTGCAGACACCAGGAGCAGCAGTGAGCATCTACAGACACCAGGAGCAGCAGTGAGCGTCTGCAGACACCAGGAGCAGCAGTGAGCGTCTACAGACACCAGGAGCAGCAGTGAGCGTCTGCAGACACCAGGAGCAACAGTGAGCGTCTGCAGACACCAGGAGCAGCAGTGAGCATCTACAGACACCAGGAGCAGCAGTGAGCGTCTGCAGACACCAGGAGCAGCAGTGAGCATCTGCAGACACCAGGAGCAACAGTGAGCGTCTGCAGACACCAGGAGCAGCAGTGAGCGTCTGCAGACACCAGGAGCAGCAGTGAGCGTCTGCAGACACCAGGAGCAGCAGTGAGCATCTACAGACACCAGGAGCAGCAGTGAGCGTCTGCAGACACCAGGAGCAGCAGTGAGCGTCTGCAGACACCAGGAGCAGCAGTGAGCGTCTACAGACACCTGGCGTCTACAGACACCAGTAGTAGCAGTGAGCATCTACAGACACCAGGAGCAGCAGTGAGCATCTACAGACACCAGGAGCAGAAGTGAGCGTCTGCAGACACCAGGAGCAGCAGTGAGCGTCTGCAGACACCAGGAGCAGCAGTGAGCATCTGCAGACACCAGGAGCAGCAGTGAGCGTCTACAGACATCTACAGACACCAGGAGCAGCAGTGAGCATCTACAGACACCAGGAGCAGCAGTGAGCGTCTACAGACACCAGGAGCAGCAGTGCGTCTACAGACACCTGGAGCAGCAGTGAGCGTCTACAGACACCAGGAGCAGCAGTGAGCATCTGCAGACACCAGGAGCAGGAGTGAGCGTCTACAGACACCAGACACCAGGAGCAGGAGTGAGCGTCTACAGACACCAGACACCAGGAGCAGCAGTGAGCGTCTGCAGACACCAGGAGCAGCAGTGAGCATCTACAGACACCAGGAGCAGCAGTGAGCGTCTGCAGACACCAGGAGCAGCAGTGAGCGTCTACAGACACCAGGAGCAGCAGGGAGCGTCTGCAGACACCAGGAGCAGCAGTGAGCGTATGCAGACACCAGGAGCAGCAGTGAGCGTCTGCAGACACCAGTAGCAGCAGTGAGCGTCTACAGACACCAGTAGCAGCAGTGAGCATCTACAGACACCAGGAGCAGCAGTGAGCGTCTACAGACACCAGGAGCAGCAGTGAGCGTCTGCAGACACCAGGAGCAGCAGTGAGCGTCTGCAGACACCAGGAGCAGCAGTGAGCGTCTGCAGACACCAGGAGCAGCAGTGAGCATCTGCAGACACCAGGAGCAGCAGTAAACGTCTACAGACACCTACAGACACCAGGGGCAGAAGTGAGCATCTGCAGACACCAGGAGCAGCAGTGAGCATCTACAGACACCAGGAGCAGCAGTGAGCGTCTGCAGACACCAGGAGCAGCAGTGAGCGTCTGCAGACACCAGGAGCAGCAGTGAGCATCTACAGACACCAGGAGCAGCAGTGAGTGTCTACAGACACCAGGAGCAGCAGTGCGTCTACAGACACCTGGAGCAGCAGTGAGCGTCTACAGACACCAGGAGCAGCAGTGAGCGTCTGCAGACACCAGGAGCAGGAGTGAGCGTCTACAGACACCAGACACCAGGAGCAGCAGTGAGCGTCTGCAGACACCAGGAGAAGCAGTGAGCATCTACAGACACCAGGAGCAGCAGTGAGCGTCTGCAGACACCAGGAGCAGCAGTGAGCGTCTGCAGACACCAGGAGCAGCAGTGAGCATCTGCAGACACCAGGAGCAACAGTGAGCGTCTGCAGACACCAGGAGCAGCAGTGAGCGTCTACAGACACCAGGAGCAGCAGTGAGAGTCTGCAAACACCAGGAGCAGCAGTGAGCATCTGCAGACACCAGTAGCAGCAGTGAGCGTCTGCAGACACCAGTACCAGCAGTGAGCGTCTGCAGACACCAGGAGCAGCAGTGAGCGTCTGCAGACACCAGTAGCAGCAGTGAGCGTCTGCAGACACCAGTAGCAGCAGTGAGCGTCTGCAGACACCAGTACCAGCAGTGAGCGTCTACAGACACCAGTAGCAGCAGTAAGCGTCTGCAGACACCAGGAGCAGCAGTGAACGTCTGCAGACACCAGGAGCAGCAGTGAGCGTCTGCAGAAACCAGGAGCAGCAGTGAGCGTCTACAGACACCAGTCTGCAGACACCAGGAACAGCAGTGAGCGTCTACAGACACCAGTCTGCAGACACCAGGAGCAGCAGTGAGCGTCTGCAGACACCAGGAGCAGCAGTGAGCGTCTGCAGACACCAGGAGCAGCAGTGAGCGTCTGCAGACACCAGGAGCAGCAGTGAGCGTCTGCAGACACCAGGAGCAGCAGTGAGCGTCTGCAGACACCAGGAGCAGCAGTGAGCGTCTGCAGACACCAGTACCAGCAGTGAGCGTCTACAGACACCAGTAGTAGCAGTGAGCATCTACAGACACCAGGAGCAGCAGTGAGCATCTACAGACACCAGGAGCAGCAGTGAGCGTCTGCAGACACCAGGAGCAGCAGTGAGCGTCTGCAGACACCAGGAGCAGCAGTGAGCATCTGCAGACACCAGGAGCAGCAGTGAGCGTCTACAGACATCTACAGACACCAGGAGCAGCAGTGAGCATGTACAGACACCAGGAGCAGCAGTGAGCGTCTACAGACACCAGGAGCAGCAGTGAGCGTCTACAGACACCTGGAGCAGCAGTGAGCGTCTACAGACACCAGGAGCAGCAGTGAGCATCTGCAGACACCAGGAGCAGGAGTGAGCGTCTACAGACACCAGACACCAGGAGCAGCAGTGAGCGTCTGCAGACACCAGGAGCAGCAGTGAGCATCTACAGACACCAGGAGCAGCAGTGAGCGTCTGCAGACACCAGGAGCAGCAGTGAGCGTCTACAGACACCAGGAGCAGCAGTGAGCGTCTGCAGACACCAGGAGCAACAGTGAGCGTCTACAGACACCAGGAGCAGGAGTGAGCGTCTACAGACACCAGACACCAGGAGCAGCAGTGAGCATCTACAGACACCAGGAGCAGCAGTGTGCGTCTACAGACACCTGGAGCAGCAGTGAGCGTCTACAGACACCAGGAGCAGCAGTGAGCGTCTGCAGACACCAGGAGCAGGAGTGAGCGTCTACAGATACCAGACACCAGGAGCAGCAGTGAGCGTCTGCAGACACCAGGAGCAGCAGTGAGCATCTACAGACACCAGGAGCAGCAGTGAGCGTCTGGAGACACCAGGAGCAGCAGTGAGCATCTACAGACACCAGGAGCAGCAGTGAGCATCTACAGACACCAGGAGCAGCAGTGAGCGTCTGCAGACACCAGGAGCAGCAGTGAGCATCTGCAGACACCTGGAGCAGCAGTGAGCGTCTACAGACACCAGGAGCAGCAGTGAGCATCTGCAGACACCAGGAGCAGGAGTGAGCGTCTACAGACACCAGACACCAGGAGCAGGAGTGAGCGTCTACAGACACCAGACACCAGGAGCAGCAGTGAGCGTCTGCAGACACCAGGAGCAGCAGTGAGCATCTACAGACACCAGGAGCAGCAGTGAGCGTCTGCAGACACCAGGAGCAGCAGTGAGCGTCTGCAGACACCAGGAGCAGCAGTGAGCATCTGCAGACACCAGGAGCAACAGTGAGCGTCTGCAGACACCAGGAGCAGCAGTGAGCATCTGCAGACACCAGGAGCAGCAGTGAGCATCTGCAGACACCAGGAGCAGCAGTGAGCGTCTGCAGACACCAGGAGCAGCAGTGAGCATCTGCAGACACCAGGAGCAGCAGTGAGCGTCTGCAGACACCAGGAGCAGCAGTGAGCATCTACAGACACCAGGAGCAGCAGTGAGCGTCTTCAGACACCAGGAGCAGCAGTGAGCGTCTGCAGACACCAGGAGCAGCAGTGAGCATCTGCAGACACCAGGAGCAACAGTGAGCGTCTGCAGACACCAGGAGCAGCAGTGAGCGTCTACAGACACCAGGAGCAGCAGTGAGCGTCTGCAGACACCAGGAGCAGCAGTGAGCATCTGCAGACACCAGGAGCAGCAGTGAGCGTCTGCAGACACCAGGAGCAGTGAGCGTCTGCAGACACCAGGAGCAGCAGTGAGCGTCTGCAGACACCAGGAGCAGCAGTGAGCGTCTGCAGACACCAGGAGCAGCAGTGAGCATCTACAGACACCAGGAGCAGCAGTGAGCGTCTGCAGACACCAGGAGCAGCAGTGAGCGTCTGCAGACACCAGGAGCAGCAGTGAGCATCTGCAGACACCAGGAGCAGCAGTGAGCGTCTACAGAGATCTACAGACACCAGGAGCAGCAGTGAACATCTACAGACACCAGGAGCAGCAGTGAGCGTCTACAGACACCAGGAGCAGCAGTGCGTCTACAGACACCTGGAGCAGCAGTGAGCGTCTACAGACACCAGGAGCAGCAGTGAGCATCTGCAGACACCAGGAGCAGGAGTGAGCGTCTACAGACACCAGACACCAGGAGCAGCAGTGAGCGTCTGCAGACACCAGGAGCAGCAGTGAGCATCTACAGACACCAGGAGCAGCAGTGAGCGTCTGCAGACACCAGGAGCAGCAGTGAGCGTCTGCAGACACCAGCAGCAGCAGTGAGCGTCTGCAGACACCAGGAGCAACAGTGAGCGTCTACAGACACCAGGAGCAGCGGTGAGCGTCTGCAGACACCAGGAGCAGCAGTGAGCATCTGCAGACACCAGGAGCAGCAGTGAGCGTCTGCAGACACCAGGAGCAGTGAGCGTCTGCAGACACCAGGAGCAGCAGGGAGCGTCTGCAGACACCAGGAGCAGCAGTGAGTGTCTACAGACACCAGGAGCAGCAGTGAGTGTCTACAGACACCAGGAGCAGCAGTGAGCGTCTACAGACACCAGGAGCAGCAGTGAGCGTCTGCAGACATCGGGAGCAGCAGTGAGCGTCTGCAGACACCAGGAGCAGCAGTGAGCGTCTACAGACACCAGGAGCAGCAGTTAGCGTCTACAGACACCAGGAGCAGCAGTGAGCATCTGCAGACACCAGGAGCAGCAGTGAGCGTCTGCAGACACCAGGAGCAGCAGTGAGCGTCTACAAACACCAGGAGCAGCAGTGAGCGACTACAGACACCAGGAGCAGCAGTGAGCATCTGCAGACATCAGGAGCAGCAGTGAGCGTCTGCAGACACCAGGAGCAGCAGTGAGCGTCTGCAGACACCAGGAGCAGCAGTGAGCGTCTACAGACACCAGGGGCAGCAGTGAGCGTCTGCAGACACCAGGAGCAGCAGTGAGCGTCTGCAGACACCAGGAGCAGCAGTGAGCGTCTACAGACACCAGTAGCAGCAGTGAGCGTCTGCAGACACCAGGAGCAGCAGTGAGCGTCTGCAGACACCAGGAGCAGCAGTGAGCGACTACAGACACCCGGAGCAGCAGTGAGCGTCTGCAGACACCAGGAGCAGCAGTGAGCGTCTGCAGACACCAGGAACAGCAGTGAGCATCAGCAGACACCAGGAACAGCAGTGAGCATCAGCAGACACCAGGAGCAGCAGTGAGCGAGTAGCAATGAGCGTCTGCAGACACCAGGAGCAGCAGTGAGCGTCTGCAGACACCAGGAGCAGCAGTGAGCGTCTGCAGACACCAGGAGCAGCAGTGAGCGTCTACAGACACCAGGAGCAGCAGTGAGCGTCTACAGACACCAGGAGCAGCAGTGAGCGTCTGCAGACACCAGGAGCAGCAGTGAGCGTCTGCAGACACCAGGAGCAGCAGTGAGCGAGCAGCAGTGAGCGTCTGCAGACACCAGGAGCAGCAGTGAGCGTCTGCAGACACCAGGATCAGCAGTGAGCGTCTACAGACACCAGGAGCAGCAGTGAGCGTCTGCAGACACCAGGAGCAGCAGTGAGCATCTACAGACCCCAGGAGCAGCAGTGAGCGTCTACAGACACCAGGAGCAGCAGTGAGCGTCTGCAGACACCAGGAGCAGCAGTGAGCGTCACTGTCTCTCTCTTGTCTCGTGTGTTGGTGTGTGTGTGTGTGTGTGTCTGGGGGCGTGGCCGCTGATCACCACTGATTAGCGGCGCCAGCTGTTACTACTTGTTTGTTCCCTTTATATGTTCAGTAACTGGTGTCTCATGTTGTCAGATCGTTGTGGTTTCCCCGGTGTGTGTTCCTGTTCCCGTGTTCGTCTCTTGGATTTATTGTGGATTTTCTTCTTGTTTTTTGTCGTCGTCATCTGTCTGGATTCCTGCATTACCTCACTGGATCACCGTGCACCATCACCGGGAGATTACCGCACTGGACCACCGTGCACCATCACCGGGTTGCCTGTCAAAGTCCCTGCGCCACGTTACATCTATTTGTGTTCGCCTGGCCTGGTGTATTCTACGTCTGCTTAATAAAGCACTTTTCTTACTTGCATCTTGCATCCTGTTCTCAGTCTGTTACAGTATGAATAAACACATTGATTATTATTAAAGTTACTAAAGTTATTCAGTGAATGATTCTCTGTCTTTTGTTGTTTGATCAACATTAATGATTGCACTGATCTAATATACTGATACACGCACTCAATTACTTTCCCAAATGTTTATGTTCACTTAAGACAAAACCAACTGCGTTGAGTAAAAACTCGCCAAGATGGGCATTCTGACATATTTTTGTGAGTATTTGTCAAGCGGCAACATTCCAATCTGAAAAATGAAGCCTACCCGGAAGTGCGAAAAACTGCAATACATCGAAAATCCGCTAGGGGCAGGTTCCAAAAGGGAGCAAATGTCCATAGACCCCCATGTTAAAATGTCCATTTTCACAGCATAAATTCATGTTTTTACAGGTTGGTCCCATGGACTTTTATTGTATTTTTCGATAGGTTCCGAGTGCCTGGCAACTGTGAGGGGGGGTGAATTTTTTTCTAACTTGTTAGTTTAGATCGTATTTAGATATAAAATGTTTGACAAATAAGGGCATGGTTAACTTTGATTGACAGCGTGATTGACAGCTGATAACGGGCTGCGCCGAGTGGAATTCCTGAAATTTGACGTCTCGGCCATGATCTGACACAACACATCATAACACCTTTGTATCCTTTCTTAAAAGATTTTCCGAGATGGCGCCGCCCATACCCCCCATAACGGCCTCAAAACCGTTCTTCAGAAAGTCTATGGGTGACGTCCATTTAAGCGCACTCAGTCCATTTCTGAAATAAATGAGTCCCTGGAATAATGAGTTGCATGGTTCATTTTGTGCTAAATCATGCTAGCTACATGTTAAAACATACTAGCATCATGTTATGTTAACACCATGTTAAATCATGCTAGCATCATGTTATGTTAACACCATGTTAAATCATGTTAGCTACATGTAAAAAATGCTAGCACCATGCTAATTCATGTTAAATTCATGTTAACACCATGTTAAATCATACTAGCATCATGTTATGTTAACACCATGTTAAATCATGTTAGCTACATGTAAAAAATGCTAGCATCATGCTAATTCATGCAAGAATCATGTTAGCACTGTGTTAAATTATGTTAGCTACATGCTCAAGCATTCCAGCACTGTTTATTCATGCGAGCACAAATTCTAAATCATGTTAATAACATGTTAACAAATCATGCTGGCTATATGCTAAAACATGCTAGCACGCGTTCTTTAAAAAACGGTACAATAAATGGTTTATTTCCTAACCGATTGCATGTCTTTGTCTTTTATCCAATGTCAAACTCTTGTGGATTCCAGTTTCACAGCAATTCTAAAGTAAACTTTTCTCTGCTCATGTCATTAATAACTCGGTTCACGCCATGACGCGCGATAAACGGCGTCTTTTCCATGTTAATCAGAGTTTGTCTTAACCAGCAGCGACGGCGACACGCGACGATTCTATTTTAAGGTAATGATACACAGGGCAACTTTTTGAGCAATGTTGCTGGGCAATCTTGCCGAGAGATTGTTGCTTGGGCAGTTTCCCATTGAAAATGGGCAATAAATGTCTATCTTGATAATTTAGATTGGTCGTGGGCCCTGTGTCTCACCTGGTTGCCCGTTGATGGCAACATTGCCCAGCGATATTGCCCAAAAAGTTGCCCTGTGTATCATCACCTTTAGAAACGGTTTCTATTTTTCTGTGACGTCACGCTGGAACAACAAACACTAAGTGTGGCAATGATCATCTCAGGTACTGTTTATGTGCTTTATTAAGGGCCCTTTCACACCTACCTTGTTTGGTCCGGACTTTCGGACTTTTCAGTTTGGTCCGAATCAAAATTACAGATGTGAACCTACCCCGGACCATGGTCCGGACCAAACAGAGGAAATTTGGTCCGACGAAAGGAGGTAGTCTCGGTCCGGATCAAACTGAACAAAGGTTTGGTTCGTTTCTAGTGTGAAAGCATTTCTGTATGGTTCGGACTTTCAGACCTTGAAGTTCCGGTGGTTCCCGCATAGCTGGAATAACAGAAGGTGGCAGGAAAAATGAGCCGTGGTAGCACATGGGAAGAGCAGGAGACGAGGTTTTTAATTAAAGTATCATGGTCTGATGACATCAAACCATTCCTCCTCCTTTCCTGCCGCCGACGATACAATGTTCGCACGACGAGGACGTTCATTTGGCGAATTTGAACTAGCCTTGTGTATAGTTGGTGCTGCAGGTAATTATGCCATAAAAATAACAATACAGTTGCAACGATATGCGTCTATTCATTGATGTTGTCAAAGTTACCCGCTGAATTGACTACACGCTGACGTCAGACGCACGTCCATTTACAAACCAATCAATGTCAAGATGCAGCCCACATAGATGATGACGACAGGACGCAAATATGTCACGTAAAGTTCTTTAGTGCGCTCGCATAATTGCAGTGTGAAACCAAACCAAAACTTTCTGAAAGTATAAAATGTATCAAAACGTGAACTTTGGTTCGGACCTTGGTGCGGACCTTCAGGTGTGAAAACGCCCAAAAGTGTGTAATGTGACTTCGAATATCATTTAGTGCTCCAGCTTTGCAGCTGTAAAAGCAACAATGGATAATTCACCTCAGATCTTGAAATTAAATGGAAACAAGACTGTGAACAAATTTATTTGACAAGATTGTTTTAGTAACTCAGTAGCCTGTGTATTTTCAATAATGTTTAAATGGTGTAATATTTGTGAATTTGATTATGTACTCATCCGTTAGGCTTGTTTGAGATGAGCAAAATCTGCGCAGAACCGATCACCGGTGATCAGCGCGTAATGCATGCCGGTTAGAAATGTGTCCGAGTGCGGTCCGCCTTGCTCTGACGTAATGCTGACGTGTGTCAAAAAACTCTCGCGAGCGCAAGGCGCACGTGTCGGATTCTGCAGTCGCGCGCAGTTGGGCCCTGTCCCAAATGGCGCACTTCATGCGGACTTTCGGTCTCGTGGACTTAAATTGCGCATGCTCGCCGAGTCTACGAGTCCGTAGGCCGTCCCATTTAGCATTTTAACGCTCTGAAGTGTGCTCAGCAGCGCCCCCTTTGTACCCTTGAAGCGGTCTTCCGCGAAGCCCGCATAGATTCAGGCTCCACGCACTTTAACTACCCAGGAATCCTTGCAAAATGCCCATCAGAAAACGGATGGGAGGAGATTTCGCTCACAGACTGTTAACATGGCTTTATGATATAGGCGTACATTTTACCAGTTGTTACTTACAGTTTATACAAACATTATCGACCAGTGGTTGATATCTCAAACATAATAATAGCGTGTTAAATAATACTATCGCATTATGATTCATTACAGAAATAGAATTTTTTTTTATGATATTTGTGATATTTTTCTAATAAAGGGACTGATGAGATGACCTTTAAGTTTATTCAGCTTCAACGTCTGAGCTGAGACCTTCTTCCTGTTTCCGGCGTGACGATCGAGTCTGTCCCAAAAATACCTCTCAATGCGCCCTCGCGGACTCGCGCTAAGGGCCCTATAGGTCTGCACTACATGACGTCACCGAAGTATGGACTCTGAGGAAGTCCACAAGTCCGGAGTGTGCCATTTGGGACAGGGCCTTGCTCTCCACCGACTGCGCTGATCAAAAGCATGATGGGAAACGACTGACGACACAGCTTAATGTTGATTGGTTTAAACAACTGTGATGTATTGTTCTCTTTTAAAATGTTTGATTTTAAAACTCGGATATCATGTTTTATGTGTATATGTATTCTCGGACAGTGCGATAACTCTATGAGTTATGCAATGTCATTTTATTATAAAAAAAAAAAAAACACACACAAAAAAAAAAACACATAGCCTATGTCTGTATTAAAGAAAAAATGATTGATAAACACTTATTTGGAATGGAATGAAATAACAAGTACTTGTTATTGTCTTGTTCATTATATTTATTTGCATATAAAGGCAACAGTTAACTTAAATTACATCCAGTTTATTAGCAACACTGTGCACGAGCGTGAATCCCGTGAATCCCGCGATATCCATCATTGATCTCGCAGGTGTCAGATCCACTGCAAAGCGAGAACTGTCCGGCTTGCCTGCGCTTTTTTCACTCCTCCTCTCACTGCAGCCGCTACTTTCGACTACATTTCAGGCGAGGCAAGGTTCAATTCTGCCTTTCAGCTGATAAAAATTCGTTGTTCTTTAGTCCCTTCCAGAAAACACCATTACATCACAATGTAACATAACATGTCTTTATTTTACATGACATTTAAATTCAACATCACTGAGCCCAAAGGCATCAGGCATCATGCAGATCACTATTTTTGAAACAGTTCTGACCAAGAACTAAAAAAAACGGATGGGAACTAAAATCCAACAAAATAAATAATGAACAAATAAAATATAAACCACATGAATTTGGATCATTGACAGTCTTATATATTAAGAATATATTAAACCAAAAACGTTCATATTTTTTAGAAAGGATGTGAATTAAAACAACCACAGCAGCAACAAGTTGATACATCCCGTTAAATTTAAAATTTTATTTACAGAATTATCCATTTGTTTTCTGACAGAAACACAAGGAACGAATCACCGCTCCACATTTTGATTGACAGCGTTACAACCCACTTGTGACCGTGTTTACTCCTGTGCTTTCAACCATTGGATAGGATTTTAAAAACTGCTGTTGTATTTGTACTTCTGGCGAAACACAGACTGATGAAAATGCGGGACATTTTCTCAATATGCGACGTGCGGGACAAGGGGTGAAAATGCTGTGCGGTAACGCAACGCGGGACGCGTGTGTTTTGATCAGGAGATTCTGTACTCTTTCAGTAGATATGTAATAGCGCCCCCTACCGTATAACAGTGGAAACACGGGAAGCCGAAAAATTACATCAATGACGGGGAAAGATTTAATATCTGAACAACATAAAGATACAAAACAAAAGAAATGGGTTTTATGACATATATTTGATAACAGAACTTACCAAATGTGCAAAACACTGCTGTGAGCTAGTCTTGCTCGTTTTATGTGTGACGTTGTTCTGACCATTTGAGAACTCGTGAAGAGATTAAAGTGTGTAAAGGAGTCAAAACAATCCTGCGTTAAACACAAGCGATGATCTGTGTGAGACTGCACTTCTCTCATCATGTATGCGGACGTATTCATCGGGAATGTGTGTCGCTATATTTAACCCTTTGCAGTTTTCCAGGCGCCGGTTTCAGATCCCCGAGCGAGCATTGCTTATACTGGGAAAACATCCAAGACATGTTTGGGATAAACATAGAATTTGTTTGATATATCTGTCTGTGGACCCAGATAGTTACACACATGTACATGCATAGATAACATGAAGCAAAGCAGCCTTGCTGTGTTACACGATCTTTCTGTCACTCTCAACACGAAAAATGGGGTCAAATAAAAACAAAACTGCATATTTAAAAATGTTGATGGCACATGGTTTTCCATGCAGTATATGTACCTCAATTAACACATATTCATAAATTCATGAAAATGAAACCCCAAAATGACCCCAAACCCTTAATATTTTATTTTTTAGAGCAGTTTCACTGTCGACCAACAACGGTGAGTTGAAACAGTCAGTAATACCATAAAAAATAAGATTACAAACAATAGGACAAATACAATAAAAAATTAACACTTTACAATAATGTTCATTAGTTAACATGAACTAAGAATGAACAATACTTCTACAGCATTTATTAATCTTAGTTAATATTAGTTTCAACATTTACTAATACTGTATTAAAATCAAAGGTTGTATTTGTTAACTTTAGTTAATACACTGTGAACAAACAATGAACAGCTGTATTTGTATTAATTAACATTAACAAAGATTAATAAATACTGTAACAAATGTATTGCTCTTGTTAGTTCATGTTAGGTAATACATTAATGTTAACTAATGAACCTTATTGTAAGGTGCTACCAATAAAAAATATATAAAAATTAAATATTTTACCCTATATACTATACAAAAATTGAATAATCAAATGTAAAAAATAAAACTCTGCATAGTATTTACTGTATGAATAAACACATTGATTATTATTAAAGTTACTAAAGTTATTCAGTGAATGATTCTCTCTTTGTCTTTTGTTGTTTGATCAACATTAATGACGGACAGGTTTATTAGGCTACTGTCACTTTAAGAGCGAATGCGCTGATCTAATGTACTGATACACGCAAGTCAAGTCATCCTCATTTATATAGCGCTTTTAACAATGTGGATTGTTACAAAGCAGCTTTACAGAGATAAACATATAATTTAAGGTAACAGAGATTGGTTTGGTTTTATAGTGGTTCTTGAATAATGTTTTTTCCAGCTAAAGTTAGTTTTGATTGATTCACTTCCGTCTAAATGGTCATTTGTTATTAAATTAGGGGCCGCTAAGACGACACCGTTCTCTCTAAACACACTTTAAACGCGAATCTGTGATAGACGCTGATGGCGTTCACATGCGCATTAAGCATTGATTCTATAGTTATGTGCGTTTAAATAGCCTATATGTGCGCAGGTTTGTAATTCCCTTCAAACCATGCCTAAACAAACTACTTGTCTTGTCTATAAATTTTGATGCAGAATTTTATTTTATTTTATCACTTCTGGTAGGTACGCGAACCGAAAATTCCACAAGGCTTTATCTGTAGAGTGGTATAGGGATCCTCCATAGGGAGAGGCTAGTTGGCACTTCAGCACTGCATTGTCATCGGGTCCAGGCAAAGGTCCTTCGTCAGATCTGGAAACGGCCTGGATCCGGCAGGCTGCGGGAAAACCTCGACATAAACAAAGACACTAAAATTAGCGTAGATGCCATTCTTCTTATGATGTAACGAGTACATCAGGATTTAAGGGAGGTGTTCCCAGTTCCGGCTGACCTAATCTATGCAGCCTAATATTGAATTATAGAAGTCTATAATGTGTTATGTGTATGCTAAGCCAAAGAGATGTGTTTTTAGTCTAGCTTTGAACTGACAGACTGTGTCTGCTTCCCGGACAATGTTAGGAAAATTGTTCCAAAGTTTTGGTGCTAAATAGGAAAAGGATCTACCGCCAGCAGTCGATTTAGATATTCTAGGTATTATCAACTGGCCGGAACTTTGAGATCGCAATAGACGTGAAGGACTATAATGCGTTAAGAGCTCACTCAAGTACTGGGGAGCTAAACCATTTAGTGCTTTGTAAGTAATCAGCAATATTTAAAAATGTATACAATGTTTAATAGGGAGCCAATGCAGTGTTGACAGAACCGGGCTAATATGGTCATACTTCCTGGTTCTGGTAAGAACTCTAGCGGCTGCGTTTTGAACTAGCTGTAGTTTGTTTATTAAGCGTGCAGGGCAACCACCCAGTAGAGCATTACAATAATCTAGCCTTGATGTCATGAACGCATGAACTAGTTGTTCCGCATTTGTCAATGAGAGCATATGACGTAATTTAGATATATTTTTAAGATGGAAAAATGCGGTTTTACAGATACTAGACACGTGACTTTCAAATGAAAGATTGGTATCAAAGAGCACACCCAGGTTCCTAACTGACGACGAGGACTTGACAGAGCAGCCATCAAGTGTTAGACAGTATTCTAGGTTATTACGTGAGGAAGTTTTTTGTCCAATAATTAGAATCTCTGTTTTTTCAGAATTTAGTAGTAGGAAATTACTAGTCATCCAGTTTTTTATATCAACTATGCATTCCGATAATCTTGTGAATTGGTAAGTTTCGTTAGGTTTTGAAGAAATATAGAGCTGAGTATCATCAGCATAACAGTGAAAACTAATGCCATGTTTCCTAATGATATCTCCTAATGGTAGCATGTACAGAGTGAACAGCAGCGGTCCTAGTACTGAGCCTTGTGGAACGCCATACTGAACTTGTGATCGATAAGACATCTCTTCATTTACTGCTACAAACTGATAACGGTCAGATAAATATGATTTAAACCATGCTAGTGCAATTCTACTAATGCCAACATAGTTTTCTAGTCTATTTAAAAGAATGTTGTGGTCAATTGTGTGAAATGCAGCACTTAGATCAAGTAACACTAATAGAGAGATACAACCACGATCAGATGATAAGAGCAAATCATTTGTGACTTTAATGAGAGCTGTCTCAGTATTATGATACGGTCTAAATCCTGACTGGAAATCCTTGCAGATATACTTTCTTTCAAGAAAGGAACACAGTTGTGAGGATACTGCCTTTTCTAATATCTTTGACAAAAAAGGTAGATTTGAGATCGGCCTGTAATTGACTAATTCTGTAGGATCAAGTTGCGTTTTTTTAACAAGCGGTTTAAACATAGCCAGCTTAAAGGTTTTTGGTACGTATCCTAGAGACAAAGATGAATTAATGATATTAAGAAGAGGATCTATGACCTCTGGAAGCATCTCTTTCAATAGTTTAGTCGGTTTAGGGTCTAACATACATGTTGTTGATTTAGATGAATTAAAGAGCAAAATTCTTCCTCTCCTATAGCAATGAATGAATCAAATTTTACCTCAGTGAGACTACAAAGCATTGTCTGATGCGATACTGTAGTAGATACGGTTGCATAGTTATAATTTTTTCCCTAATATTATCAATCTTATAAGTGAAGAAGTTCATAAAGTCATTACTGCTGTGTTTCTTGGAAACTTCTGGGCTTGAAGCTTTCTTTTTCGTTAGTTTAGCCACTTTTTCAAATAAATACCTAGGATTATGTTTATTTTCTTCTAATAGGGTTGAAAAATAAGCAGATCTAGCAGCTTTTAAAGCCTCTCTGTAAGCAATCGAGCTCTCCTTCCATGCAATCCGAAATACCTCTAGTTTTGTTTTCTTCCAGTTGCGCTCCATTTTTCTGGCTGCTCTCTTTAGAGCCTGAGTGTGTGTGTGTGTGTGTGTGTGTGTGTGTGTGTGTGTGTGTGTGTGTGTGTGTATGTGTGTGTGTGTGTGTGTGTGTGTGTGTGTGTGTGTGAGTGTGCTCGTTGTACCACGGTGTTGGACTATTTTCTTTAATCTTCTTTAAGCGCAACGGAGCAACTGTGTCTAAAGTCCTGGAAAAGAGAGAGTTAAAAGTTTCTGTTGCAATATCAAGTTCTTCTAAGCTATCTGGGATACTGAGATAAAACTGATTAGGAAGATTATTGATAAAGCAATCTTTAGTGGCAGAAGTGATAGGTCTAACATATTTGTAACACTGAGTCAGCTTTGCAGCCTTGGCTAAATGAAGTTTACACAAGACTAGATAATGATCTGAGATGTCGTCGCTCTGCTGTAGAATTTCAATGGCATCAACATCTATTCCATGAGATAGTATTAGATCCAGACTATGATTACGACAATGAGTAGTTCCTGACACGTGTTGACTAACTCCAATAGAGTTAAGAATGTCTTTAAATGGCAATCCCAATGCATCTTTTTCATTATCTACACGAATATTAAAATCACCAACAATTAGTACTTTATCTGCAGTCAATACTAATTCTGATATAAAGTCAGCAAATTCTTTGATAAAGTCTTTATGGTGCCCTGGTGGCCTGTATACAGTAGCCAGCACAAATCTCAAACGTGATTTATCATTTACATTATATATTTTTACATTAAGCACCAACACTTCAAAAGAAGTACATTTAAAAGTAGATTTCTTAGTGGTTTTGAAAATATTACTATAAATTACAGCAACACCTCCCCCTTTGCCTTTCGGACGAGGCTCATGTATATAACAGTAATCTTGGGGGGTGGACTCATTTAAAGTGATGTAATCGTTTGGTTTTAGCCAGGTTTCTGTCAAACACAGCACATCTAGGTTATAATCTGTAATCATATCATTAACAATAAGTACTTTTGAAGTAAGGGATCGAATATTCAGCAACCCAAGCTTTATCATTTGCTCATCTGTATTATATCTGTTTTTTATTTGTTGAACATCAATTACATTTTTACCCTTAGATAGGTTTGGACTAGGGCTGTCACTTTTGTGAAAAAATCCTGTTCGATTTTTGAGACATAAGTGTTCATTAAATCGATTGTAAAATCGATTTTTTCATGTATAAAGACGTTTCCATTTTCAACGCCAAATATAGGCAAATCCACGGACAACTAGCAGGCATTAGGACGAACGTAAAAAGGGCGCATGAGACGCACAAGTCAGCAATATTTCTAATAATTTATTGGCGTGAAGTTTCGTGCACAATAAATAACAGGAGTGTAACATTCTCGAAAAACAATAAGCAGACTAGTGCTGCTGTGATATGGGAACTCGCGATCGCACAGTTTGCATACCACTTTGTCCTTCTTCATAGTTTGATCTACAGTCCAAAACCCGAAGTGCTTCCATATCGAACTCCTCAAGTTATTAGGGGTTATGACTCGTCTCTCATGTCGCACAGGTTGATTGCCGTTATCTTCCATTTTTTTGGCAAAACACCAGCAGCAGCCGATTGAACGTAAACCACGTGGGAAATTTATTTTTAGCTTTCGCAACGCCTACTGCACTTTCGAAATTCTTTATTTTCTTTTTCTGCTTGTTTGTGAGTTTTGTTACATTTATCTTTTTTATTTGTTTAATTCGTTTAAAATTAATGATGTACATTTGGTTAAAATCGATTCCCTATTTTCGTTTTCGATACTTGCGTTGGTTGGTCCGATCGATTGTGCAATCGATTTTCGAACGTAGAGTGACAGCCCTAGTTTGGACGTTTTTTGGATTTCTTAATTCGGGGAACAGACATAGTCTCTATCTATATAATGATATCTAGGTGAAAGAGGCTCTATGTGATGGGATTTATCTGACCTTGGTGACGCGAGGCTGCTAGCAGACGGTCGGTTTAGCCAGTCTGTCTGCTTCCTGACCTGAGCCACAGATTGTCATGTTTTATCTCTAAGACTATGAGCCAAATTACTAGACAGAAGAACAGCACCTTCCCAGGAGGGATGAATACCATCTCTTTTCAACAGGTCAGCCACTCCATTACTTTCCCAACTGTTTATGTTCACTTAAGACAAAACCAACTGCGTTTAGTAAAAACTCGCCAAGATGGGCATTCTGATATATTTTTGTGAGTATTTTTCCGTTTAAGCGCACACAATCCATTTCCCTGGAAGAATGAGTTGCATGGTTCATTTTGTGCTAAATCATGCTATGTTAAAACAAACTAGCACCATGTTATGTTAGCACCATGCTAGCTACATGTTAAAAAATGCTAGCACCATGTTATGTTAGCACCATGCTAGCTACATGTTAAAAAATGCTAGCACCATGCTAATTCATGCTTGAATCATGCTAGCACCGTGTTAAATAATGTTAGCAAAATGTTAAAACATTTTAGCAATGTGCTAAATTATGCTAGCTACATGCTCAAACATTCCAGCACTGTTTATTCATGCTAGAATCATGCGAGCACCAATCCTAATCATGTTAATAACATGTTAAAACATTTTAGCAATGTGCCAAATCATGCTGGCTATATGCTAAAACATGCTAGCACGGGTTCTTTAAAAATGGTACAATAAATGGTTTAATTCGTAACCGATTGCATGTCTTTGTCTTTTATCCAATGAAACATCAAACATTCCAGTTTCACAGCAATTCTAAAGTTTGTCAACTTTTCTCTGCTGATGTCATTAATAACTCGGTTCTGTCTGACTCTCACATTTCTCAAACTTTGGTATTGCATAATTCAACTTTCGCAGTATGTTGATTTACAACACAATTCTGGCCCTATTAACCCCTTAACACTTTATATTGCCCTTTTTCCTATCACATATTTTATTAATAATCATAAATTAGGTATCATTCAAAAGCTAAAACCCTCAGTATTCATTTTGAGAAAACCATTTTGAAATTTTATATTGCGAAACTTTACTTTAAATTCCTTTTAGCGGCTGCTCGAGTGGCCGGTGTCATGTTTCATATTACAATATTTACTGCACTTTTTTATTATCAAAACCTTTTCTAATCTTGACAAAATGCATATCGATGGAAAGGTCTGAGACTCTGGGTTCCATATTTGGTCATTGTTTTTCTGAAAGAAGTGATATTTTGACAGAAATTTATACATTTGTGACAGGAGAACCCATAATAAAATCAATGGAAAGTGTGTGACTCCCAATGGATATTTTTAGTAAAGCGCCAAAACAAAATCTCATAGGAACTTCAATTTTTGTGATATCAACTTCAAATTTCGAACAAAACTTGAATAGACATATGGCTTTGATTTCAGAGCA
>JAPDVR010000001.1:73851258-73853758 GCA_026230005.1 Gila orcuttii | reverse complement strand
TTAGTCTGTGTTGTTCTTTCGGCACGCTTAGGTAATCTATTGTAGGTCTTCAATAGGTCCGATTTTTCCCTAAAATCGGACAGGAAGAGTTCAAGGAAAGCGACCCTGTGATGATCTGAACGCCTCCAGCCCCCCCTTAGATTGATAAAGTCCCCCAAGTCGCGTGTCCTGGCGCCGGCCCGGGACTGACCCGAACGGGGTCTGGGCACTCGAGGGTCAGAGCCGGTAGTGCACACCAAACCAGTAGCAGATCGGGGGTAGACAGATGAGCAGAGCTGGACAGAGTACACAACTTCCTCACTTGAGTGAAAGTACTGATACCACTGGTCAAATATTACTCCGTTACAAGTAAAAGTTGTAAAGACCGATTTTTATTTAAGTAAAAGTACAGAAGTACTCGTTTTTTAAAAGTAGCTACTTAAGTATTAAGTATCTGGTTAATTCCTTCGAATTCATTAAAAAAAGAAAAAAATACTTCAGGGCTACTTTATTTCACTTCAGAATTCTAGATCTGAGCTGTAGATAAACTAAAATAATTTCCGGACTAAATATCTGTTCCGTCAGATTTTGAGTATGACAGTTATCTTGTCCATGCTGGAAAATAATCATGACCACCCGACATGAATTATATAAATAATTTTAATAGCACGGCCATTCAAAACCAGCCAGTGTCTAACATGTGGATAGTAAAATGATCATTGAAAATGATTAATGTAAACACAGATATCGGATACCAGTCCTTTCTAAAGTGAATGTAACCAGTCGGGCCAAAAAAATCGGATCTAGTCAAAAGATCGGATCTGTGCAATAAGACTTGCAGTGTAAACAGCCGCGTTTCCGCGTGCTAGTGCGTGCCGGGGCCAGTCGCGGTTCCACTGTCACTTCCGGGGCTCCTCGAGGCCAACGGCCAGGGTCACGAACAGAGGCGGGGTTTACCTGAGTCTGGAGGCGGGGTTTACCTGAGTCTGGAGGCGGGGTTTACCTGAGTCTGGAGGCGGGGTTTACCTGAGTCTGGAGGCGGGGTTTACCTGAGTCTGGAGGCGGGGTTTACCTGAGTCTGGAGGCGGGGTTTACCTGAGTCTGGAGACGACAGCGCCGGCTGATTCTTTAGCTATACCAGCAAACATCAGCATTAAAGACTTTTAAAATCATTTCAGCTCAAAACTCACTTTCATGTGTGAATACCTTCTGTTTGTGATCCGATGTGGATTCTGATCCCCGTATAAGGCAAAACATATTTATACGTGATGCAAAGAACTGTGCGCTAACCATTACCATAGTAAACATGGTAAATATGACCGCTTGAAGAAATCAGACAAATCATAAAGGCTATCACAATCATGTTTCTATTTTATATTTCAAAGGTTGTAGTTCCTAATAACCAGACTGACTTAAAACAGGTGAAATTGTGCCAATAGCTCGATTTCACCCTTGTAAGCACAGTACACCATTTATTTATAAAAACATTAGGCCTACTGTGATTCACCTAAAGGTTTTTATTTCATGTCCTAAAGCTTGTGGCTGGTTCCTAGTGACCAGACTGACTTATTACAGGTGGAATTGTGCCAATACCTTCCTGTAATTCTGCAATTCACCAAATGGTTTTTATTTTTATTTATCAAATTATATTATAATAAATTATACGTTTTAACCACTTGGTGGATTTGCCAGACGTTCCCTTAGGGATCATGCGCTGTGGTAGCGCGTCAAAGCATTCTCGAGTATAAATACGAAGCTATAATTCATGTAGGTGATTTTGAAGTAATATTTTATGTCGATATACAACACTTACATACTGTTAAAACTAATCGTGGTATTGATATATTGAGACTGCTGACTCTATAGAACAGTGGCAAGGAAAACATTATCGCGCTCCGAGAGCCTCTAGTGGTCAGGAGCATTTCCGTTGTGTTGTGGCTCATTTCCGTTGTGTTGTGGCTCATTTCCGTTGTGTTGTACATTTTCTGTTGTGTTGTGGCTCATTTCCGTTGTGTTGTGGCTCATTTCCGTTGTGTTGTGGCTCATTTCCGTTGTGTTGTGGCTCATTTCCGTTGTGTTGTGGCTTATTTCGTTGTGTTGTGGCTCATTTCCGTTGTGTTGTACATTTTCTGTTGTGTTGTGGCTCATTTCCGTTGTGTTGTGGCTCATTTCTGTTGTGTTGTGGCTCATTTCCGTTGTGTTGTACATTTTCCGTTGTGTTGTGGCTTATTTCGTTGTGTTGTACATTTTCTGTTGTGTTGTGGCTTAATTTCGTTGTGTTGTACATTTTCTGTTGTGTTGTGGCTTAATTTCGTTGTGTTGTACATTTCCCGTTGTGTTGTGGCTTATTTCGTTGTGTTGTGGCTTAATTTCGTTGTGTTGTGGCTTAATTTCGTTGTGTTGTACATTTTCTGTTGTGTTGTGGCTTAATTTCGTTGTGTTGTACATTTTCCGTTGTGTTGTGGCTTAATTTCGTTGTGTTGTACATTTTCCGTTGTGTTGTGGCTTATTTCGTTGTGTT
>JAPDVR010000001.1:73836258-73843758 GCA_026230005.1 Gila orcuttii | reverse complement strand
CAGAACTTTAAGGCTTAATATAATTTAAACGGATGAGTTATAAAAAATGTCACCCCCTCACAGTTGTCATGAAGGGCAAAATTAGCTATATAAATCAAAACCACTTTTTGTACCAGGCTGTAAACATGTTTTTTTCTGCTGTAAAGTTGGGCGTTTTAACATGCGGGTCTATGGGATTGAGCCTCTTCTGCAGCCGGTCTCTAGTGGCCAGTGAATGAACTGCAGTTTAACTCACTTCAGTGTTGGTTTCAAGAGAGAGACCGGAAGGCTGCCGCTTGATCCAACCCAACTTTCTGTTATTTCAGATAGACATGGAAACTTATATTGAGTTACTACTTGGGTTAAAATATAGTAAAGGAAAACGCACTGGGTCTGGATGTGAAGCTTTTATGCTATTATTTATTTGATGATCTCATACCTGTTCCTTTTTCTGTTTATATTATTTTCTGTTTTTTCTCTTTCTTTTTACTTGTATTATTATTTAATATATCATACTGTATATTTTCTTTGACTATTTGTTGTAGTCTATATTTGTTCATTTTTTATAGACTACTATGAGTTGGAATATTGTCATGTTTATTATTTGTAATGTGATTGCCATTTAAAAAAAACGTGCATATTGTCAGACTGAAGGACTCTGGAGTTTTGCTGTATTATGTTATGACAATGATGTATGACAATAATTCTTGTTAATATATACATTTTTTTTCCTTTAAGCATTTAATAATATAAAACGAGCAGCGTGTCAAACGTAAAAACAAACTTTAACATTGACATTAAGTTTATATAGGCCTAATTTTTGCTTAACGTCAGCTGTTTTCAAAGCGCACGCCAGCATTTATGTTATTTTTTCTGTTTTTGCCATAATTGACAGAAAAAGACACTTGTTGGGTTATGGCGCCATCACGTGGTCAACATGTGCACGTGACGTGTGATTGACAGGAGCTCACGAGGTTATTTTGCGACGCGGAAAGAAGCCATTTCATGTGAATGTGTGGAAACTTACGAGAAGAATAACAAAGTGCAGTCTAAAACTATTTGCACTACAAACCAGTGTGTTTATGAGTTTTATAATAAATTAAAATACTATGAAAACAAGTAGGCCTAGGCTAGTTTGGAATATCCCAGCAAACACAGAACATTCCCTCAATGTTCCTCTAACGTTCCCGTTTGCTAATTTATTTGGGAAACAAATAAGTTCCCTGCAGGATATTTAGGTGTTATTTTCATAACTATATGCTATGCTGAAATGTGTCATTTTTCATAAACAAAGTAGGCTTTACTTTGTAGACACAGTGTGTATTAAAACCTGTATTAGATCAGTCAAAACGTTTTCATTTTATAGTTAAAAATGATGAGCCAAAGTTATGCGTAGTATGAAAAGCATAAAGATCATAAATAGGTGGGTTTGTTCTTTACTGCACAACTGGGAAATTCCGTGGTAAGAAATTCATTTAATGTTATTGTTATCCTATGTTAGTCATAATTTTTATTCTTTTTTTTAATGTTTTAAAGTCATTGTTATTTGGCGCTTAATGTAAAATCGGCTAGGACTGTACAGCGATTCAAGACACGAAATCTTACACATTAATGTATGAAATCAATCTTATTTAATCCTCCATATGACGGTTTATGTAGCCTACGCGGGTTACTTATATTGATTAAACAATAGTTCAAAACAAAAAGTTATATTTCCGTAACGAAAACTTTCCTGACTAACCAAAAACAAACGTTACAAATAGACTACATGTTTTGGGAGCGTTCCCAGAGCGTTCTGTGAACCAAAAATAGTTGGTTGGGATAAAGCAGTAATGGACTGTTTTTCAACAGCTTGCTTATTAAAGAGTTATTGCTTATAAATAGCTAACTTATTCAGTTGCACTGCCAATTATTCAATTATTTGGATGAAGTTCAAGAAAATGAATGACTTTGGTTCCTTTTTCCAGCGTCTTCTACACTTCTTTGATGCTTTCTGAATGTTCCCTAAACTTCTGTTTTAAAACTTCTGAAACATTCTTGGAAAGTTATCTTGAACGGCATATTTCTGAAAAAGAAGGGAAACTACATATTTTAAACAAATATGTTAGCTTCAAGCAAATATTACCTCATGTTTAGCTGCTCATAATCAATATTACACATTCCAGAGTTGGCAGAAGAGCATCAGTTATTGTTATCATTGCTTCAGTTATGAAATGTCAGCTTCAAGTCTGAAGCATAATGTCACTTTCTTAATTGTTTACAGATCTGTGAAGATATTTATGAGTGTGTTAGCTTGAGTTCAGTTTTAGGGCAAGAAATCCAGCAGAGACATGGAAGAAATCTACACACAAAGATTATCTCCAGTCATTCCTGGGATTCAGTCTTATTGCCTTAAAATGTTGGAACAAAATCAATTTTAAACCTGTCATAAATACAAGTCATAAATAACACAATTTAAACTCTAGGCATATTTAAGTTATGAAAAAAAAAAAAAAAAGGTGAAACATTTTACAATATTTTTTTAACCACCACATATCTCCACTTTCTAATGTCCCCAGGCCTGTGTAGCTCATTTTCATAATGTTTTATCAGTCATCTTACCAGTATGATTCTTTAAGATGATTCAGTTAAGGGAAATATTAAATATTTTTTAAATTACGGTAATGATCTGATTTTAGATCAGAACGTCCACCCTGTTATATCTGAAGTTCAAGAAGTAGTGAATTGAATGTTCACTGCAATGTTTTACATATTGGTATTATTTTCTCCACCCTGTTATTATTTTGTCCACACTGTTATCAAATTTTTTTTTTTTACCATAATTTCATAAAATCAGCAGAAAAAACATGCTAATAATTCAGTGACAATGAAATTTACTAAAGTATAAATAACAGGGTGAACATTTTTTGGTCTTCCATTTAATTTAGTTAGTTTAATAATGGTTACATTTATTTACCCAAGCTTGACCAGAGTATTTTTTCAAATGTTTTACATCACCCTATCATAAATGTATTTTAAAAACTAGATTTTCTACATTTAATGATGGCCAAAAGGCACTGAATACCAGGAATGACCCTCCTACTCTTTGGTGTCTCAAGGCAATTCATGTGTTATGCTGATGCTTTACGACTGATTTACTAACACATCAGTAATTCTCTGAGCATTAAGCACATGAAGTATTACGTTTCTTCATCAATCTGAGAAACTTTGTTCAGTGGACTCATATGTGTTTTGGGATTTTAGGGGAGGGTTTGTTGACAGAAAGGCGTGAGCAAAACAGCAAACAGCAGTTCCTCCTCAAAACTAACAAATTAAGTTTTATGCATCCAAAAAAAAAAAATCTTCCTTTTTAATATATCAGTTGACTGATATAACAGTTGACTGCCAACTTTCATGTCATTCAGATATTAAATCAGTTAATCTAAAACATTAAAGTGATTGATAAGATATTTTATTATGACATCATAAAAAAGGTAACTTTATACAATCTAAAAAAATCTATAAATACACACTGAACTCAAGGTGAACAATGTCATGATCTTTCAACATGCATGTCAGCAACATTTGCATTACATATAATGGTAGCACTTCACAATAAAGTTCATTAGTAAACATGAACTAAGAATGAACAATACTTCTACAGCAGTTACTAATCTTAGTTAATATTAATTTCAATTTCATTATTAAAATCAAAGGTTGTATTTGTTAACATTAGTGAACTAACATGAACAAACAATGAACAGCTGTATTTTTATTAACTGACATTAACAAACATGAATAAATACAGTAACAAATGCATTGCTCATTGTTAGTTAATACATTAACTAATGTTAACTAATGAACCTTATTGTAACGTGTCACCCGTATAATAAATAAACACTGTTTATCACACATGCATCGGTTCACTGGAAGCGTTCAGCATCGGAGTCTCTGTTGAGAGTGTGTTGTGCTCCAGGATTGAGGTACTGGTCGAACTCGCTGCGGTCGAGCTGGTCCAGCATGTCGGATCTCACCTGGTCCAGGTAAAACTCCAGAGAAGGTCCTCCTACACACACCTGTGTTCCCCAGAGCTCCGGCCCGCTCGACTGCGAGAAACTGGAGTTATGATACGCCAGGTTTACATGCGATGTCGTCGTCTCACAGTGGTTCTCCAGTGAAAACCCAGTGTGTGGAAGCGTGCATGGCCAGTGCGAGGCTTGAGCTTGAAGAATATAACTCAGGTGGAAGCTAGCGCTTGGAGAGTTGATGTTCTCGCTGAGGTGGAAACTAGCGCTTGGAGAGTTGATGTTCTCGCTGAGGTGGAAACTAGCGCTTGGAGAGTTGATGTTCTCGCTGAGGTGGAAACTAGCGCTTGGAGAGTTGATGTTCTCGCTGAGGTGGAAACTAGCGCTTGTAGAGTTGATGTTCTCAGTTGAAGGCATTTTAATGCCACGCTTGTTGCACTTTCGTCGACGGGGCCGGTATTTGTAGTTGGGATAGTCGACGGTGTGCTGGACTCGCAGTCGTTCTGCTTCTTGCATGTAAGGACGCTTCTCTGCCAGAGACATGGCCTTCCATGTTTTTCCTGTAAACACACACACAAAGTTTTAGTTTAAACGTAATAGTCTATCACACTGATCACTTTATTTCAATGTGCATACAAGCTTATGGGTTGGGTTTAGACAAATGTAAGGAATCGAAAGTTTTAACAGACTTTTTTTTTTTACATTTAAATTTGGGTCAAATATGGACTAACGACAGTTGGGTTAAATTCTTAAATTAAAATGTTTAACCCAACGGTTGGGTTGTCCATATTTGACCCAAAACCCAACCTAACCCCCCCAAAAAACTTTTTTTTGTGTCTAAACCCCAGTGATGGGTAGGTTTAGGGGCGGGGTCAGGGGTAGGTCATTCGTACGAATTCATACGAATTGGGCAACTCGTAAAATGTGCAGAAAATTTAGCAAAAATCGTACAAATTCGTACGAGTGAGGTCGTGTGAATTCGCCACCTCATAAAATACGTACGAATTGAAGTGAGATTGGGTTGGAATTTTTTCCGTATTTAAAAAAAAAAAAAAGTTACAGTGTTTTACCTGTACCTATTTTGAATTACGCATTGCATTATGTTGTGTTTTAAGATTTAACAGAAATTTCCGTAAAGTTACTGTATAATATCCTAAAATTACCAGTACATTTTCCGTTTTAATTTTTTTAACAGTGAACGATATGAAACGCATATTCCGGTGTAACTGATGCTGTAATGAAACACTCACCGAGTATTTTGCTGAGGTCCGTGTTCTCCAGGTCCGGGTTGAGCTGCGCGAGGCGTCGACGCTCCTCTTTGGTCCAGATGATGAACGCGTTCAGAGGGCGTCGCACTCGAGCCTCCGCGAGCGTCTTCGCTTCAGGGCTCGAGCAACAGGATTCGGAACCCACCGACACCGGGCTCGACGGACCCGACACCGGGCAACGCGACACCGAGCAACGCGACGCGACGCGGCACGGCTGACTCTCGAGCATCATTCTGGCGGGGTCGATTTGAAGTTCTGGGAGGATCCGGTCGAGGAACATGCTGGAGTTCGTCCTGGTCCATCTCTGGCATCCAGTGGGATTTAACGGGAGCGCGGGCCAATCAGCGGCGGAGGAGTGGATTAAAGGTGTGAAGAAGCGCGGGATGTTTCACCTGAGCGATAACGCCGATGTGCACGCGCGCGCTAACGAAATGTGTATAAAAAATAATAATATTTTTTTTTAAATTAGGGTAGTAGACATCCGTTGTTTGTGCTAGAAATACTAGTCAGTAGAAACCATAATTTAGGCTAAAATAACATGATATAGGCCTATAGGAAACTATCACGTTTCTACTGGATACTGAAAATGCAATAAATCAGATTGTTTCTGGTCCCTCTTGGGATTAAAAATTGGGATTGGAATTATATTCCCCGGATATTTAGACAATTTTTCTCTAAATGTTTAAAAAAAAAAGGAGAAGAACTCTCGGATACAAGATCACATCGCATATTATGTCTATGTCCTTCAACTACAGATGTGGCCGGACATCTAAAACACACACACACACACACACACACACACACACACACACACACACACACACACACACACACACACACACACACACACACACACACACACACACACACTGACTCTACCCATCACACAAAACTTATTGCAATTTTACATTTTCAAAAAACATCACTTATTGTGATTTATAAGGGGGTTTCCCTTTACCAAAAAATGGACCCCCACAAGAACCAAGATTTGGGATATTGTCCTCATTTTGTCCCCATAACGTATAGGGTTTACCTGAAACACACACACACACACACACACACACACACACACACACACACACAGTCAGTAATTGGCTACATTAAGATGGCCTCCAGACAGCAGATCTCTCTCTCTCTCACACACACACACACACACACACACACACACACACTCGTCTGTCTGATGCACCTGTTGTCTCAGACTCTTGTGTTTGTGATTCCGCCATAATAGAATCATGAAAAGCTTTGACACCTCGATTAAACACAGACTCGTCTGATCAGAAATAGCCGCTCGGTTAATTCAATGAAGGCAATGATCAAGCTTTAGATTTTATCTGACGAAACCTGTCTTTGACAAAGCGAAGCGAGGCTGTTCGTTAATCGATACGATCTCAGAATAATGCATGTTAGACAGTCTAATGATACTGAGGATAATCAAATTCAACTAGAGCGTCTTCTTCTATTATTTGACTCACGAGACCCACATGATTGAGTTTATGTGAATTGGAGACTAATTCGATCTCCTGATTATTATGATGAAAAGCTGTTGAATTGAAATTAACTGAAGAAGATGAGCCGTGATAACATTAAACTCGACGAGAATGAGATGACTGAACGCAAGTTTTGATTTGATTTGATTCGTTTACTCAATCAAAAGACGATCTTAATAATCGATATATTAATAATTAATATTAAATGCAGTGCATGTTCACTGTAGACTCTAAAAAAATGCTGGGTTGTTTTAACCCAAATTTGGGTAAAATATAAACAAACCCAGCCGTTGGGTTAATTTTTTAAATTAAATTATAATTAAATTTTTAACCCAACGGTTGGGTTCGTCCAATTTTGACCCAGATTTGGGTTAAAACAACCCTGCATTTTTAAGAGTGTAGCCTATTTGCAGCGTGCAATTAAACTACGAACCGATATTAAAAAAAAAAAAAAACAGTTTTAAGATGCCAAGAAACGGGAATGCACTTTATAGATTAAGGATTTAAATCAGAATAGTGCGAAATAACATTATAGGCTACCAATAAACATGCGTCTTTTGTGTCTTAATGCTTACACTAATAAATGATTCCTTTTTCCTGAAAACTGAAGGTTGTTCACACTGTTAGATTAGCGACTGAATCCACATCGCGCGTCAGATCGCTCGCGTCGCTATTAACAGCGATAATGGGGTTTGTTAATTAGTTCGCGCGACTCAGCGTGAATACAATAATGTTAGTTTCGGTTGTTTTTAAAATATT